>JAHWFP010063873.1:27816-42006 GCA_023313725.1 Lithobius niger
CTTTTTGGCATGCACCTAAACTGACAATGAGCCAGGAGGCGAGACACTCGATGTCTTCCCAGTCGGCCTTGGCTTGAAGAAGCTTTATCCATCGGTGCTGCAAGGCCGTTTCAACGCTGTAGCACGCGAGTTGCTGCATGCTTGAACTAAACATGCTCGGTAATTTTATCATGCATGTTGTATACTCCTTTGTGCCGCTCATGTTTTTTTATTCCAATAAATTTTGCAGACTTTACATGGGTTTCCTTGTTTCACAAATTTAAAAGCAATGTCCTTCCCCGCTACGTGTGATGCTTTGAAACCACATGTCGCCCATAATTTTTGACTAATACAAAAGCTTTCCTGCAAGGCGAAATCGTACCTAGAAACTATTCGTGTTTACCACAATTAGGCTGGACTATTGCTGAGTAGAGCACCAGCTAATAGCACACTATTGATCGAATGTCAATGGTTTACAGATGCAAACGTTGAAATATTTCTGACACCCTTTTTTGTTATCAATATATTTTGTTTAAATATGCCTAATTTCGCATTAATCTTTTCGTCGATTTACGTATTTTTATTTAAATTTAAGGCAAAATAGGTAGTTTGTATCTGAAATATCCAAAATGCAACTCCAACAGTCGTTCCATCAGCGAGCTGCACGTGCCTCATTGTTGGATGACGGCTGTTAGCATTGCCAGCCGTAATCCTACCGACAACACTACTGGACAACACACCTCCTACGTGCCGCAACAATTGTGGACCATCCGCACAGCAGGATTCCGAAACTAACAATCAACTTCGAAAAATTCGTTTCAACAATGGTCCAAAGGGGTTTTTCGCTTTTTTCGAGAGGAAAAAATTTACCTAGAAATACGAAAATATGCCTACGCGAAATCCGGATTAATTTCCTGTCTTTCGACACCTTTCTCATATATATATACCGACCGTAAGTTTTTAATGATTACTAGTGGAGTCACTCGCTTCGCTCGCTCATTCCTCCGCGTCTCGCTGCGTTTTTCTTAGTGCATCAGTTCATAATACAAGTGGTAAACAAAACTAAAAATGGTCATATAATATCATTCCAGAGTTGTAATGTTAGCATTCTGTATCTAGGTATATCTAGCCTATATTACTTACAAAATGTATTTAGAAAAAAGTGCTTTTTCCGATGACGAACGCTGATTTCGTTCGCTTTGCTCACTCAATCAGCGCAACTACACAAACGTGACCACCACCACAGCCGTCCACCATGAATCACACATCAACAGAACACGCCACGGTTTTTAGTTTAAACAAAACCAAAAATGGTCACATAATGTTATTTCCAAGTTAATGTTATAATTCAGTATCTATACCTGTTGAACTTTTGGGCTGGGACCAATGACCTTTTATTCAACGTAGAAAGTCGGTCATTTTCACTATGAATAAATATTTAGCCTATATTACTTCCAACATGTATTTAGGAAAAATTGCTGTTTCCGATGACGAACGCTGATTTCGTTCGCTTCACTCACTCAATCAGCGCAAATATTTATTACCTCAGAATCGTGACTGGAATCAATATAACCACTAAGAACCACACATCATTTGAAATTTTTGGTTTCACTACGCCTATCATGGGTTTTCTTGTTTCACTTATTTTAAGAATTTTTTCTTTACGTCCTGCTCAGTACAGCTTCCTCCATGGGGTGTCTTTCTGACGACCCCTCACTTAGCGAAACAACTGCAGAACGTCAATGACAACGGCGCGGTTTGAACGCAAGTTAGGCCTACAAACGACAATAACTCTTATCCAAACCTGCTCGTGTTTAGCACAAACAAAGAAAGAACCGGCTAACCGACTTTACGGAAACACTAATGCTCGAATATTGCTGGTTGAAATGTTACAGATGCAGACGTAATAATATTCTTGGCACCCTTTACTGGTGTGAATATATTTTCTACACGTAATTTAGTATTTAGCATTTAATTTTTTTCTGTCTTTGTGTTACTGCTAAACAATTATTCTCTTGTCCTGGATTTGTCAGTATATCGACTTTCAATGAATACCTCCAAGTTTAAAACGGGTAATGAAATAGTACTGCGAAAAGCTACGCGTCTTTACTGATTGTTACTGAGAACAACAATTTAGTGACTCGCTCTTCGTTGGTCTGTGATGGACGTTCCAGAAAAAAATTGGGCAACAATCATGATGTCATGGATTGTTGAGGCATTGTTGGGTGATTGTTGCTGATTGTTGCAAATGGTCACTTTCTGTTAATTTCGGTCATTTAGGACCCAGCTCGGACTTTGAAAATACGCCAACACAAAGAACGGGTTAATTTGCTTTCTTTTGACAAACTTCTCATATTTGTAGCCTTCTACTTCCAGAGGAGAAGACGAACTATCCCAACCAAGCACCCAACCAATCAAGCATAAATTGAATCTACATAATTAAAATCATACGATGTGCGTGCGTGCGTGCGTGCGTGCGTGTTTGTACCTCTACTCCTCCGGAACCAAAGTACCTACAAACATGGGAGTAGGACCAAACGAAAGATAATTAAATTTCGCTTTTAATAGGCTTATTTTCATCGCTGTAACTTGATATTATCACCCTCAAATATGCGAAAGAACCTGAAAAACTAACGTCAACGTTTTTTTTTAACCCTCTTCATGTTCGTTCATGACGTCATAGTTTGTTCATGATAACCTCCTCGAGCAAAGAGAGATGATCTGGAAAAGGGCGCACGAACGACGTATTTTGCAACACACCACATATACATCTTAAAATTGGTTTTATACTAACTGACTTGATGCAGGGAAAAATCAAAACAATTGATTTGGTTTTAAAACGGTGTCAAACATTCGTGTTTCTGTGGTACGGAGGTGCGCGGATTGAACGACCAAAGAGAGCGATTTCCACGTAAAGGAAACCTTTTGAATGCGTGGCTCGCTTTGCTCTATCAATCTTTCATCTCTCACCTTCGTAGGAGATTGCATATGACGTTCTGCAGATGTTTCTCCAAGTAAGGGATCATCAGAAAGTGACGTGATAAGACGCCCATGGAAAAATCTGTACTGAGCAGGACGTAAAGAACAATATTCTTTAAATAAGTGAAACAAGAAAACCCATAAAAAGTGTATACTAACACAAATTACAAATGATGTGTGGTTCTTGGTGGTTACATTGATTCAGTCAAAGCTTCTGAGGAAATGTTTGCGCTGATTGAGTGAACGAAGCGAACGAAAATCAGCGTTTGTCATCAGAAACAGGGCATTCCTGATAAATTGCTTGATCTTTTTGCTTGACTTCTTGGACGTAAAAAAATAATATTGACCTTCTCTCGAGATAACCGATATCGCATACTATATTCCTATAATTTGCTTGATCGTTTTTTATGTGGAAGGTCTGTCTGTATCATAAGTGTTGCAGCAAGAAATCTCCTCGAGCGCAGCGAGACGACGCGGAATGAGCGAGCGAAGCGAGCGACTCCGCTAGTCTTTTTAACGAGGAGAGATGATGATGTGCGTGTATGTTTGTGTGTTTGTGTGTTTGTACCTCTACTCCTCCGGAACCAAAGCACCTACAAAGATGGAAGTGGGACCAAACGAAAGATAATTAAATTGCGCACAGTATAGGCCTATTTTTATCGCTGTAACTTGATATTATGACCCTCAAATATGCAAAAACCCTGATAAAATAACGTCAAAGTTCGATTTTTTTAAACCCTCTTAATGTTTGTTCATGACGTCATAGTTTGTTCATGAAAACCTCCTCGAGCGAAGAGAGATGATCTGGAAAAGGATGCACGGAGGACGTAACACACCACATATTGCAACACACCAGATACACATCTCAAAATTGGGTTTGCATTAACCAATGAATTGATGCATGGAAAAATCAAAACAATAGATTTGGTTTTAAAACGGTGTCAAACATTCGAGTTTCTGAAGAATGGAAGGAAGGAAGGAGGGAAAGAAGAAATATTGAATGGAAAGATGGAAGGAATGATAAAAAAAAAGGAAGGAACGAATTAAGAATAGTTGGAAGGATGGAAAAGAGGAAAAAAGGATGTGAAAATGGAAGGATGAATGGATGGATGGAAGGATGGAAGGAAGGAAGGAATGAAAAAATGATGAATGGAAGGATGGAAGGAAGGAACGAGTTACGGATGGATGGAAGGAAGGACGGAAGGATGGAATGTAGGATGGAAGGAACGATAGAAGAATGGATGGAAGGAAAGAAGAGATGATGGATGGAAGGATGAAGGAAAGGATGAAAAAGGAAGGAAAGAAGGATGGATGGAAGGATAGAAGGAAGGATGGAAGGAAGTAAGAAAGGATGGAACGAAAGGAAGGAAGGAAAGAAGAAAGGATGGATGAATGGATGGAAGGTAGGATGGAAGAATGGAAGGAAGGGTGGAAGGATGGATGGAAGGATGGGTGGACCTGAATGTGTATCAACTGACTTGATGCATGAAAAAAACAGACCCATAGACCTGGTTTTGAAAGGGCGTCATTTTCTTGGATTCTGAAGCACGGCAGTGGGTGGATTGAGCGAGCAAAGCGAGCGATTTCCACGTAAACAAAGCTTTTCAATGTGTGTCTCGCTTTGCTCTCGCAATCTTTCATCTCTCACCTTCGTAGGAGATTACATCTGACGTTCTGCAGATGTTTCTCCAAGTGAGGGCTCATCTCAGAAGGTGAAGTGATACGACGCCCATGGAAAAGTCTGTACTGCGCAGGACGTAAAGAATAATATTCTTAAAATAAGTTAAACAAGAAAACCCATATAAGTGTTTACTAACACAAATTACAAGTGATGTGTGGTTGTTGGTGGTTACATTGATTCAGTCACGTTTCAGTCACGTAAATGTTTGCGCTGATTGAGTGAGCGAAGCGAACGAAGATTCAGTGTTTTTCACCAGAACAGTGCTTTTCTGATAAATTGCTTGAAAAATCGCACCTACTAATAGTTCGAAGGTTAAATGAAAACTAGAAGATTGCTACTAGCGGTAGCAATCTTCAAGTTTTCATTTAACGTCTAAAGTATTATTCGGTGCGATTAACTTGGCTAATAGGATTAACCTTGGCGGCCTTTCCCTGATTGAATGATATCACTACTTTGAAAGGCCGACCCTTTTTGTAAACTTGGCGGCTTCTCTTACCAGTTTTGGTTTTGGGTGGATATCACGACTTTCATAGGCCTGTGAGTGTACAAAAAATCCCACGGTGTAATTGTAACCCCTACCTTTTTTTCCTGGAGGTATTTTATTGTATGAATGTTCTCATTCATAATTTTCACATTTGCTATTGTCATTCCAAATAAATTAATAACAAGGGTAACAGTATGATAATTGCAAGGACCTAATTAATTCCTATGGAATAAAAGGTACCCTGTGTCTTATTGAACCAGTAATGATCAATTTATTCGGGTCGTGGGGCATATAATTCATTTTGAATTCGCGTACCGTAAAAAAAAAAAACGATTTGGATTTGGTGGGAAAAAAACGACCAAACCTTTGCAATAAAAAGATACTCCGGTTCTTCGTGAACCACCTATTTGCAACAACAATGAATTCTGACAATTAGGTACTGAAACGATAAGCGTGTAACACTTAAGAATGTTATAATCTACTGTTGGATGACAATACAAACAATGGTTACAACAATACTTTTGCACTTACGAGCCACTTCAGGACCACGTGCTTCTAGCTGCAACCCCCATTTTAGAAAAAGGCACTTCCCCATATGACGCTTTACCAGTCTGCCGGAATTTAGATCTGGCAACTATCCCTAATGAGCTGTAGACGTGTCGTTATACCCTATGAGAATTAACATGGGAGCCTGCGGACTAGTTACTAGTTACTAGTTACTAGTCACCAGTAACACAAATCAACGTTGTTGAGGACACTTTCTCTCCACGAAGGCCACGTCCCCACATTTTCGTGTTGAGTTTTTCTTTGTTACTGGACCCAAGACACCTGATTCAAACGATTTGCAAAGATTTCTACCGCATAAGGAATTTACACCGGTATGCTGAAATCACGTATAAGTTAGTTTCAGTTAAAAGACACAGTCTGCTGGTGAGCCGCCATCTGACATCAATTACACTCTAACAATTAAGCTCCAACAACAATAAAACGTGTGTCTAGATGTGTGTGCGTATTTGTTTGCCTGTTTTGGACACGATAACGGTCGAAATTTTATTCTTTTTTGGTTGAAATTTCATGACAATTGGGAGTTTTGGTGCGTGAAATTCACGCCGTTCGAAGATGAACTTAATACCGCAGATAGTTTCGGAGGTATTCAAGTTTTCCGTTGGATGGCTAAGCCAATTTTTAGTACGGCGCTGTAAGGGAACCTGATTTATACGGCTAGTGTACCCAAGCACTTGCTTCGTTTTTTTAATTCATTCACTTACATTGTTCACTTCGGTGAGAACTATAGTCCTATTGCATCTTTATAAGCAGGACGGAAAGCCAAATGGGCTGGGAAAATGATTCATAAATACGAATGCAAACCTATTTACGTTGCCTTTTGGCCTTAAATGTCCGACTGTCTGAGCGGGGATTGAACCCACGACCTTTGAGACCAAAGCCAGCGTCCTACCGCTCAACCATGTCGGTATGGCTGAGCGGTAGGACTCCGGCCTTTAGCGCCAGTGCACACGTACGATCGCCGCATTTGCGGTCGCCGCTGCGGTACCGCATTTGCGGTTTGGTTTACATGCCATCTGTTGGATACTGCACACGTACCTGCGTCGACGTTGCGTTACCGCCCGCCCCTCGTGCAGTCGTTTTGCGCCGCAATTCCCCCCGTCAACGCGGCGGTACCGCAGAGTTAGAAAAACGCAATTGCGTCTCTGAGTACCTTGGATGACTTGAGCGGTGCACACGTCCGCCGTTTTCCGCAAAAGTGTTACCGAAAATGGCGTCCAATTTCGAATAAATAGACATGGAATCGTTTATTGGGGGAGTAAAGAACTATCCGGAGTATGAAATGTTGCTGCAGAAATGATTGAAGACTCATTGGGAAGTAATTAAAGAACTTATCCGGATTTTTTAGTTAATCTGCAAGGGATGTATAACATTTTTCCCTGGTACGTCTTAAATTAGTACATCAATGTACCAAAGTTCGTCGCATTGGTTTTAAAATATATTTTTTGTTCACGAGGTAGGCGAAAAAAAGCAACATCGTCTCATTGGTTTTAAACTATAATATTTTGTACACGAGGTTAGGTAACCGAACGCGCACATACGTCACGGAAGCGGCACCGCAGCATCAATGCTCGTTAATAAAACGCACGTGTGCATTGATTGGATGCGTTACCGCAGCGGCGCCGCAGCGTTCAAACAACGCACGTGTGCACCGGCGCTTAGTCTCAAATGTCGTGGGTTCAATATCCGCTCAGACAGCCTGACATTTAAGTCCAAAAGGTAACGTAAATAGGTTTCATCTGTATTTATTGTGTCTTTCGCTCGTGTTAGTAATTGTAACCTTCAGAAATCAGTTCTATGTGCAGATCTTTTTATTCACCTATCAAGCATCAGGAAGTATTTTTTGTGTTTTTTTTTTGGGGGGGGGGGGGGTGGGGAAGGAAGGCTATGACATGTTATTGTTCATCTTTGTTCCTAGGTGGGTTCTTCCGGTTTCGTAACTGTGCACAATTTAGTAATTTCAAATACGGATAATAACTCTTTAAAAAATAAATACACCAACCAGGTTTAAGCCCGTGAAATCGAAACCCTTACCGCTAAAAAAATATATACGGTCAAGGTGGAGGAATGGTGGCATAACTGTCGTCGCGACGGAAGTTCCAGGCTTGTCCGGAAGTTCCAGGTTTGTCCGGAAATGCACTTTTGTAAAAGATTGTGGCATGCAAAAGATGGCGGCTTGTAAAAGATCCCAGATATTTCTTCGCAAAATTTTCCTGTTCCATCCCAAGATGCGTAACAGCTGAAAAGGAGGCTAATTGGAATAATTCCTTTCCTTTTCTGACGGATAGAAACGTTAGAAAACAAAATACGGATGTACATGATTATCATTTTTTTTCATTTTTTTCTCATACGTAACGGAAAAGCAAAATTAACTTAATTATTTGATTTCCGGCAGTTAGGTTTCTACCACCTCTCAAGTCACGTTAACCGCACACTTTGACGCCGTTTCTTGTTGCCCTACCCTAGGTTGGCGGGGGGGAGGCGCAACACGCCTCTGGACCCTAAATAATCCTTTAACTGTCCACTGCATGTCGTCCTACGAAAGCGAATAATTTCTCACAGTCACACTACCTCGTATCATTGCGATAATTTCATATCGTATTGTGTTTTGACGTGCTTTCTACCTAGCATCTGAGCATTTGTTTTGGTCCGTAGGCCACAGCCGGCAATAATAATAATAAAAATAAATCCTTGCCCTCAGGCAATCTGGCCTCAAAAAGAGGCTAAGTCTTTTACAACCACGGTTGGTGACCCACTTGGAACGCTGAGTTCTCCACCACAACCTGACCAGCAAGCAGTTCAAGCAATAACAAACATGCGTTCAACACAAGAACTTGGCGATTTGCTGGTGATCGCTGGCTAGTAGCTAAGCCGGTAAGGCTGGACCGCAGTGAATTTCCGTGTTTTTCTACACACACCGGTAGTCGCTTTGTGTTTTCAAGTTCTTCTGTTTGTCGGCGGCCAAAACAATGGTTTTGAACTGTGGACTGTAAGTGTGGAGGGAAAAAAAAAGGCGTTTTGTTTGTTTTGGAATATTAGCGGTTTTACTTTTTGGGAAAAATCGCTTTTCTCCGGATTACAACGCCGAACATAATAATCATTAGAAGCCGGAACGCCATATTACATTTCGTTTAGGACGTTTTGGTGAATACTTAAAAGGTAAGTCCATTTTGCTATTATAACCGAAGGTCGTATTGTATATAAAGTGTTGCGAATTTGCGGTACCTTGGAAAGTTTGCTTAACATTTCCCATATTCCCTATTTAATTCACCGACGATGTTTGTGAACTTTAGGTACGTGGTGGTGTGTAAATGGCAAAAAAAAAAAAAATATTGAATTCGTCACAAAGGACATTTTAACTGATTATCAGCAAAGGGGCGAGGGGTAATCGTCTAACTGGAAAATCGCATAATTGGAAGAACGTATACCGTATAACAGTATAACGGAAAGTCGTCTAATGTCCCTGCCTCGCTCGCGTTGCCGCGCTCGCTGCGGCTATACATATAACATCAGCAACCGCAGTTAGACGTTTATCCAGTTAAACTTTTATCCATTATACGATCATCCATTATACGATATTCCGTTTAGATGATTTTCCGTTATACGATATTCCGTTTAGACGTTTTTCCAGCTTTTTTTATTTATATAGATATTAGACAATTATCCCATTAGACGATTTCCAGTTAGACGTTCGTCCGACGCCAGAATTTTTTTTCGAATTGACTTTCTTCACTTTTTTTCGTTGGGCACTGAAAAGAGTCATCGGTTCAAAATAGCATGTACAGTAAATATCTAACTTTGTTCAGCCAGCTCTTTTCTTGACTTAAACCAAGAATTTATAGGTAAATTATAAATTATTACATTTACAAGTAATTAATCAACGAATAATTAGTACAGCTTTACTTGTTCTATGGACATAGAAGTGAATTTTTTAATTGTCATTAAAGTAAGCATGCAAAAAAACAATCTTTCTGCTTTACAGTAACTAGGGCAGGGGGGGGGGGGGGCCGCGCGGCGGGAGGTTGTAGTGTTTTCCCGTTTGCATGAAAATACTGTGACTTCCCATTAGCAGTAGGCCAAACTTTCACTGGATTGAGTTAGATTCAGGGTTAAGAGACTTAAATGCCTAAATCCCGTTTGCGTGAAAATATTGTGACTGAAAAAACATTTGACGTCACCTGTACTGTGGCTCTTTGTTGAAAACACAGTTTGAATCATTACTTATACAGAACAGAACAGGCAATTCCGTTTGGCAGATATTCCGTCTGAACGCACAAACCAAAGAAATAAGAATTAGCAGTGGGAATCTCGGTGGTCTGGAGACACACAAACAAACAAACAAATATTACGATCTTAGTGATATTGATTCCCAAGACATCGATAAATTCAACCCAAGTAGCGCTGCAATTAGTGGGTAGCCACTAACCCTACCCAATCACGGTGTCTATCCTGTAAATCACCAAGAATCACTTGTAGTCGTTCTTATGGGATTATATGGGATTATCAAGAAAACTGTCGGCTTGTAATCCTTCTTATAGGATTGTCAAAAAAAAGTGTTGTTTATAGTCGTTCTTATAGAATTGTCAAGAAAAATGGCATACAACTCTTCCATTGTTGTAGCCGTGCCTTGATTTCGTGAAGATACTCGGTTGCAACAATGAAATCATTGTTGGACTAGAGTGCCGTACAATCTTACTGCCATAAAGACGTGCACGCTGTACCGTGCAGTCTTACTACCATGAAGACTGTACGCCACGAAACCCAATACAAAGAAAAAGCAAAGATTATTAGCACTACCTGAGGCTGCTGGCGAATCAGCAGCGTACGAAACACATTCACCTTCCACATTTAAAGGAATTTGAGACAGCAACACATCCGTATCTGAATCATCAAACAAATCGTCGGCTATGTTGGCCACCGCCAATGTATAGTCACAATAGAGTCGGCTTTCAGGAATTTGAGACTGCACGCGACTCGCAACAATGGTCTCGTTGTATACAAGTGTGTTAGACAACGTTGTTCGGCAACAATGCGGTAAGAAACCCTCTGTTGATCTCGTGCCTTCGACACTCGATCGACATCGGCTTTCTTACTGCATTGTTGCCGAATACCGTTGTCTAACTGACACTTCGACATGCCCACTTCTCCACCGGTTCCATTCCAACAAAACTGAAGTGCATCAAGGTAGCTTACTGTACTACGTTATTTCTAGTGTTTGATTTTCACTTTGTGGCCTGTTTTCTACTTTCCTTTACCTAATTTACGGGCGATTTGTGTTTATTTATTTAAAGTATTAGTACGGCAATATTTTAGAGTACCGTCACCCCAACTATTAAAAAACCGTAGCTAATTTAAACAGAGTAAAGGCTTACAATATTTCGCATATTTTAACGCCTCTTGGTTTTGTAGTTTCCAACGCCTACAGTTGCAGATAATCGCTGATTTCAGAGTTATTTCACTATGAAATTCCGCCATTTCCAGCTATAGCTGTAAAACCTAAAAATAGGTAGTTCCGTTTTCCATCGCCTCTTAACAGGGTCGTTGGGGTGACAGAATGAGGCTAAACAGGGAAGAGGGAGACAAAGTGTAAATAAGCCGGTTTGACCTCTCTCAATTATCATTTTGATCTTTCCTGTTGCTCCCTTGTTGAAGTGACCTTCCAGGTTGGTTTTATTTCTCAAAATGTTGACTCCCCTTCACAAAGTCAAAAGAAGAATACTTATGGAATACCTATGATGTAAAAACCAGCATTCTGAAAAAAAAAAACCAATAAGTATTATAAGTTTCCGCGGCCAATCTTGCGTTCCCCCCAGAACGACACAGATAATCAATTGTATGTTTTTGGTAGCAGAGTGCCTTGTTGATATCCAAGATGGTTACAAAAACAATGGCGGCCGTCGATTAATGCCGCCTCCTCCAGGAAAACGTAGCCGCTCATACAATACTGCAGGACTCAAGATACACCACGCACACAATAATAGGATACTACCTGGGGAACCTGGGAAACTTGGGAAACTGGGGGTACTAAATGGAATTCTCGGATTTGTCACACACAAACAACAAACAATGGAAAATCTAGGAAAACTCTATAAATTCTCTGATTTTTTTTTTTAAATCTGGAAAACTCGAGATATTCTCGGATTTTTCACAAAGTACCGGAAAACTAAGGGAACGTAAATAAAGATTATAAATAAGCCGAGTCATGTTAATACAGTGTTAACAAATACTGTCCTTATTATTTCTGTGTTGACATCTAAATTATTTCATTAAAACTTTTTTGCACTGTGTCAGTCCTATAAACAAGTGAAACTGATACAATGTGTGGCAGAAATTATCTTCCTAAAATTACGGTGAAAAGCCTGGAAACTGGCCTCAACTAGGCTACTCTGAAAAACTCAGGGAATTAATCAACGCGTAAAACTCGGGGAATAGTCGGATATTTCACATAAAAAAACCTAGAAACCTCAGGGAACGTAAATAAAAGATTGTAAATAAGCCTAATTACGTTAACACAGTGTTTAAAAAAAACTGGTAAAATGTGTGAAAAAAATTCCTTTCCTAAAATTACGGAAAAAAGCATGGAAATTGACCACAACTACACTCTGTAAAACTCGGGAGACCAGGAAAATGAATTTCAGTATTTTGGTGGGTACACTTTACTAACAAATAACATTTAAAAAACAGCCAGAAAGTGGTTTAAAAAAATAGAAACGGCTTCGTCAGGCAGTATAATTTTTTTATATTCAATATAGAGGCAATGATGAAATCTAAGAAACGAAAACGACACACAAATATTTGAAGAAACCTCACCTAACCTTGGCAAAGTCCCCGCCAGGTTACCTCCTTCAGCGACTATGGAACTATTCTGGCCAATTCTGGACAATCTTTCGGCCCCTACGATGATCGTAGGTTTCCTGGTTCGAATCCCCGGGATGGCACCTCCCTTTACCAGATAGCCTACTTCTTCTTCTTTAAAAGTCTGGTAATGTTCAAAATTGAGCCGGTTCAACCATACAAGCATTAAGTTGCTTCGGCTGATTTAAGGCTCAAAGAAATTAATTTTAAAAATATCTTTAGCTATCTTTAGATTTAGAGTCATGGCAAAACAATTAAAATAGAGCACCGAAACGAACCCCAGAAAGGGGTTTGGGTGGGTAAAAGAGCAGAAACCTTCGATTCGCCCCCCTCCCCCAACTCGAAATTAATTAAGAATTAAACATATTGATTAGAGTGACGCCTGTAAAGCATTTGTTGCATTTAAAAGTTCACGAAATGGACTTAGACGTTTCAAATTAGCAAAAATAAATTGCTCTTGTTTATTATTTTGTTCCCTCCAAGGGAAGGGGGGAGGGGAGGGGGCCCCTTCCCTCATCACACAAAAGTTCCAGCACTCACTAGTTTGCTTATGTTTTTCCCCGGATTTACTGATACAAGGACCCTTTGGGTGACACAGAATTTTTTTTGAGGAGGGGCTAGCGGTTTGTTTTTTCAGGCAAAATCTGATCAAAAGATGCGTGCGACTTTTCAGTTGAAACAATTTTAAACACTCTTAAAACAAGAGGCTTTACCTCCGCTAGTTACCTTTATCCATAAATTTACCAAGATCACACATATACAAAAAAAAAAAAAGAAGAAAAAAAAAGAGACTTTAATTTGCATTTAGAACACAGGTAGGATGTTTCGACATGCTGGGAAAAACTGGCTCAACCAACTTGCAAGTTCAAAAAAAATAAAAAATATAAACAAAAAAGGACGGAAGGAAGGAAGGTTAACCTCACAAAAAAAATTAGCTCATCCTTGAGAAATTTTCAAGTGTTCTCGTGACCCTGCACTTCGGATGGCACGTGGAGGTGCGGGACTACACTCATTTCCGATTAGCTGCGGGCCATGTCTCATCATTTTAGCATGGCAACACGCATGGCAATCAGAGAAGAGTGCGTTGTGCGTGTTTGGGTAGTAGCTACTTGCAAGGTGAACTCCGCTACGATATTGTCGATAATCGCTCGTCAGTGTTGTAGCGATCTATGATGCCAATACTCCGCTGGATTCTGATTCGATAACCTATCGATACCTTGTCAAACTAATTACCCATACCGAGCCCGATATCAAGTACTAATCCGATATCACAACCACTCAAAGTCTGTTTCATACTTATAGCGGCTATCTACAGTGATGTCGTTACGAGGTTGTGGGTAGAATAAAAAATCAAGAGCAAATTTAATCACCTACGGAATGTTTCACTGTAATCACCCCCCCCCCCCACACACACACACACATCCGTCCCCGAGGAGCATGTTCTTAGCGATGCCAAGGCTATTACGGAGAAACCTTTAGGCCATTGATGGAAAGTGTTCTTTGATACAAAATTCAAAATTGGCAACTTCTTGTAAAAAACGTTACTTCAGTCGTTTTACTTTGGTTTTGAAAAAAATACTTCAGTCGAATACGCCCTGCCAAACTCAGTCCAGGCTTCAAATAACAGAATTTTGATCCTTTTTCTGCA
>JAHWFP010063873.1:42016-61890 GCA_023313725.1 Lithobius niger
GAAACGTGAAGAAGCATTATTCCTGTTTCGAACTAGCTGGTGTTGAATGCACCGTTTCCAACACTGGTTAGGAATGGTAGTTCATGATTATGTCCATGTTCGGCCGAGTTAAGTTTCAAATTTTTGTTCACATTGGCTAGCAAACGCTGATTTTCGTTCGCTTCGCTCACTGAATCAGCGCATGTAGTGCCTCAGCCTCAATCTGCCCCCCCCCCCTTTCCGGACTGTTAATGATCCCCTCTTTCTAATGATCACTTCCATTAATATTCTTCCATGCTCATGTTCGTGCTGGCGGAAACTTTCGAATGATCATTTTCATGATATTCTGCCAGCCATGTTCATGTTATTCCTGGCGGAAACAAATAAGGCTCAAGGCTCTCTCTCGTAACTGCGCATTCGAGAGGCATGCTGTCCTGAAAAACATTCCCGCAAGGCTCGACGTGCAGGGCCGTGGGCCGTTGCTGATGGTGCCTGCTGGCCTCTTGCGTAATTATATATGTAGATTAGTTTATTTAACGGTTTGACGTCAGCCTTTCACGGCTTTCAGAAGAGTCACACAGCATTTCTATTGCCCACTTGGCTTTCCGTCCATATTAAAGATCTATTGCTGTTTTGAACCCAGTAAACCACCAATTTTATTTAGGTATTAAAAGCAAAAAAAAACATGGCAATGTTAAGATTGTTTGGTAATCTTTTCAATCCAGGCGTACAAACTACAAGATATAACATTTTTAATGCAAGCATTTAGAACTACACATGCACGCCCAGAACGCCAACAGCGCTCCAGCATTGTGCACCAGTAACGATTGCGACGGCATCAAAAGCGAATCTAGCAGTATTCGAATAGGGTACTTGAAAATAGCGGTTTATCACCTAAGACAGACTGTATAGCCTGTACCAACACCCCAGAACATCTGTAATATTCCATTTAGTCCTAGTAAATAAGTGAGACAATTTTTCAAAATATGAGCGTACCTACCATCATCACCTTGAACTTATAAACTGTAGCACTATTCTTCGAAAAACGAAAGTATCGTAAGGATTAACGTACTTTTAAAGCCCCAATGGCTTATCACAACCATATATATACCCATATAGCGTCGTCTTACTGCATTAGTTACCCCTGGCTTACCAATATGGCCGCCACAGATAAGGGTTGGTCCCTCTGTGGTTTACTGTTTTAATCCATTTGTGAACGTGGATTAAAATAAAAATTACTGCAGTGTTTCTGTGTTCTTGTAAGCTTTTGCCCAGTCAGGAGGCAACTATTGTTTATGCTTCACCCACTCACGAGGTCCAACAACTTCTTCCTGCAGTTTCAATTCTATCAAATGGTGCTGTTGCTGTGTTTAGTTTGGTATCTGGATAGACATTTATGCCAGGACTTTAAAGCACGTTAAATGGTTGGCTTCAGTAGATGGATCCTGGCTTCAATAGGCGGGTTTTGAAGTTCGGCGGTTGCGGATTGAGCGACCTAAATGAGCGTATTAACTTACTCCTTTCAGTGGTACTGCTAGGAATTCTGTTGGTGAGGGGAGAGAGATTTGGAATTGAAAATGGAGTCCGATTCGGCTAAGGGAGTAATTCTAGCTTATCGGAATACCGTAAAACAACTCCTATTCGAAACAACTCACGTTTGAAATGCCAACAAGACGGAAAGCCGACGGCTCAACAAGAATCAAATAATTACAGATGCAAACCTATTTACGATGCTTTTTGATCTTATATGTCAGACTGCCTCAGCAGAGAATCGACCGTGTCAGTATCGCTCAGCGGTGGTTCTTCGACCTTTGGTTTGAAAGGTCGTGGGTTCGTTTCCCTGCTGAGGCAGTCTGACGATGATAAGTCCAAAAGGCAACGTAAATACGTTTGCATCTGTATTTATTTGCAATGCCAACGAACTAATGGACAATTTTTATAATTGCCAAAGAATGTTTTATTTGTCAAATTATACTGTTAACTTGGAGTCCCTCTGGAGCCTTGTGAAGCACGGATCATCGCCAAATAGTGAACGAAGCGACTGATATGGCTTAACTTAAATGAAACTTATTGTAATTACTGATGTAAAAATTTCATTTCCTTGATATTGCCCCTATTGTGTGCGCGGTGTACCTTGAGTCTTGCAAGTATTTTGTGAGCGGCTACGTCTTCCTGGAGGGGGTGGCTTTAATTGTTTTTGTAACCATCTTGGATATCAACAAGGCACTCTGCTACTGAAAACGTACAATCGATTATCTGTGTTCGTTCTGCGGAGAACTCAAGATAGGCCGCGGACACTATAAGACCCTCCTTGACCTGCGGTTAGTCAATATGAATGGGAATGTCAAATCAGGAATGCAATTTTGAATTGAGGATGTGTTATTGACTCTCATGGCCGGAAAGCAGAAACGACTACAATTTTAAGGCATTTTCTAAGTGTGAGTCAATAACAGTCCTAAAAATTGCCTTTGTGTAGATGCTAAACCGAAGCGCAATAGGCTACAGTTTAGTGAGCAATAAATATATTACCTCACCCACACGCGAAATACGAAATAAAAGAACAATAAATAATGTCAATAATTACGCCTAGTTCCCCCCCCCCCCCCATCCCTTCAATCCTGTCTGACTTCAAATAATAGCCTAATGGTCTTCATAACGACGTGATTATTATTTACTGTTTTTTTCCGAACACCTCTTCAAGAGACAAAGACGGAAGTTGTCCTTGTTGATGTCCTGTCGTCAACTCAAACTCCAAACGCTCCAGTCAACGTCCTCCCTCTCTCCGCTCTAGAAATAAACATAATTAAGATAACGACCGTGCTTAGCTCAGCAAACGGCTGGATGCCCTCGCTTCAGACGACGTTACAGGTCAAGAAGCCAACAAAGAAATGGCAGTTAAAAAATGACAAGTTCGCTTTCCGCATCTGTCGAATTGGTATTTGTTTCGTTGTTGGCGTTTGGGCAAACCTACTTTTTTTCGTTAGATTTTACACATGGATTGCATTGGCTTCATGCATTGCACTGGCTTAGTGACGTAAGGGTTGCTAGCTCGTTGAGCACACCCCCACCCCTTCCACAAAAAAAAAAAACACCTCTTGTTGCTGAATAAATCGAGATACTTACTTCGTTCATAAAAAAATTACATTTGTACCCTAAACAGGTCTTAAATTTAAATTTTTTTTCATTTAGTAACTACATTTTTACTTTTAGTTAAAGCGTATTAAATTAAAGGTTGCGTCAATACCAAGGATTATTTATGGCCGGGAAAAGATGGCAGAGGAAATGAAAATGTGACCTTCAAAACCCCTGAAATGTGACGAAGGGACGGTCATTATTTATGGCCCGTAAGAGGGGGTGGGGGAAGAGCAGAGGAGATAAAAACTTGACCTTAAAAAAATCTTGCCTCCTGTCCACTCAAGGAACAATCACCCCCCCCCCCCACCCCCAAAAAAGAGAAAGGTAGGCGTTTTTTGTATATGCCGAGTGCTTATTGAGATCTCTGCAGCTTAATTTCTGTAGCCAAATTTAATCAGTGCCGTGCCCTGTAAAAATGGCGTTGCGACAGCCGCGAAATCCTGTAACCCGTTATAAGGACACCACGCAACGTCTTAGAACAGTCTCTCAACAGCGAGTATACTGGTAGACGTTGTGTGTTTAAACGTACACATAATAATGTAGACGTTGTACGCCAAAATATCCACATGTTTTGTAAGTCACAGCGTCTATAAGTGTTGCAAACCATAATGCCTGAAACATCTATGACGTCACAAATATAATTGGGCCTACGCGGCAGCTTTAGAGGCGAATTTTGTTTAAAGGTGTTATACCAATAGAAATGTAATTACAGTCCCTATTACAACTTATTTTTTTAATATCAAATTTGTCGGCATCAAAGTTATTAGAATCGAAGTCTTCACGTGGGCGTGTGGTGAGTGTGCTTGGTTGGAGGTGACACCTACCAAGAACGCCTCACACCAAACACAACAAGGCAAAGCCAGCTGAGATAAAGCTTGCAAGTGAGCCTCTGCAGGTGGATATGCCGTGTGGTATCAAATTGGCCATTTTAGGCGTACTGACAGCCGAAACATTAACTTGTTATATATTTGGCTTGCCCCGAACGATAGTCGATTGTGCCGTGAATACGTCGGGTAGGCTGTCATTATAACAACCATCCAAACGATATTTTAGCTTCCGCAAATAAGATGTTACGAAAGGGTGTGTCAATTTTAAACCCATTAAAAATAGTTACTCGGTATGCACTTTGGATTGGGATTAAAATGAAACCAAGTCATGGTTACGTTAGGCCTAATTACTACATCGGAAGGACTTAACTAACATGGAGGAAGACAATCATTACTTACTCTAATAATCTCTAGATGGATTTTCCTGACTCAGCACTCGTGGAAGTGTAGGTCAGCCATTGTTTTGTTGCGAAGGTAAGAATCATTTTACTTTCATTCCTCAAGTGCCTGAGAGAATGTGAAATGCCTTAAGAACAATGGAGCTATACAAGCTGAATTAGGTGCTAATGGAATCAAGTGAAAGGCATTTCTTCTCAGTGAAAGGATGTGAATAATAAACAAGTCGTTGACATATTTAAGAGACATGAAAGGATGAGAAAGTGATGAAGGGATGTCGCCTTAAAGACATGCTGAGCACGCTTTTTCTCTTTTTTTTTTTTGGGGGGGGGGTGGGGAGTGGGGGGGGCGGTGCGTTTACTGGGTTATCTAACCTGGACAGGAATTCGATTAATCCTCTAACTGCAAGGCAGATCGAAGGCAAAATGTTTTGTTGAGAGGGAGGGGGGGGGGGTGGAACCAGTAAAAAGGAAATTACTAGAACCCCACTTTTTTTCGAAAATTTGCGGAATTTTGTTTGCTATTTACCTGACTTGCTTGTGGGGAACTATACCACTAAAATTAGGAATATCGTCGCCGTTAACTGCAAAACTTCGTAAGTAGTGATTTAATGGAAGTTTTACAGGAAAAGTAAAAACCATTATCTTCTTTCGCAGAAGATTTTGCACAACTACTCTGGGCAAATAAAATTCATTGTACGGCTTCAAACTGAACTTCCTTGAGATGCAAAGACGCTTTTTATTCAAAAAACAATAACCAAGTGCATTGGAGTGAGAAACGAGATTACGAGGTAAAGCAACTAAATTCTCTGTGCACTGATTTGTTAAATTTTGTCACATGACCATTTAGGAGCCTTCTAATTGGTTGATTCTTATGAGGTGTTGCAAGTACAGGAAGGACACAAAAAGTGTAGTTGCGAGGTTTAGCAGTTTTAAAGTGATGATACGCAGAATCGGCAATGTCCTCGCCATGTCTCGGCACATGATCTGGCAACGTATTATTGATGACCTCCAAGGGAATGGCGAACGTATTTCTGGGATAGTTTTTGTGGGCGGTGGATTGTCAGAATACAAAAAAGAGTGTCCATACTAACAAACCAAGTGCTAAGTTTGTAGTCCCCGCCAGAACTGCCGGCCAGGGTAGTGTGAGAGGCTACCACGCTCCTTCAGCGGCTATAGGAACTATTTTGGCCAATTCTGGACAACTTTTCGGCCCCGACGATGATCGGAGGTTTCCCCGATCGAACCCCCGTGTTGGCACCTCCCTTTACCAGATATTTCTTCTTCTCTAAAAGTATGGTAATGTTCAAAATTGAGCCGGTTCAGCCATACGAGCATTAGATTGCTTCGGCTGACATAAGGCTCAAAAGAAATTAATTAATTAAATGAAATAAAAAGCCTAAGAGGAACAATAAGAGTGCATAAACACCAATTATTTTCGACTGTATGTTATAAAAATATGAAATTTTTGTATAATTGCATGTCAATTCTTCGTTTTACATAAACAAAATAAAAACAATTCATACATCTCAGTTAAATGAACCCTTAGGAATATAAAAAGAAAAAAAAATCATTGGCCAACACTTCCTTGTTGCCGGCAGCAAAATGAAAAATTTTCACGCCCACCTAACGAATTCTGGGGATTATATTTTAACATTTTTCTTAAAAATGTAAAACCCTTCGTCCATTACCAGGTTATTTTTACGAATATTAACTGCACAACTCTTGTTTGTGCACAAATAGATAATGCTTGCAACTTTCGTCAACAAATTTTTCTGATCAAATACTCAAAGAGAATTGTTAATACCTGACTAGATGGATTTTTAAAAATCCAATCAATTGTTATTCACAGGTAAGACTAAAAATTAATTTCTCTTAAAATGAACACTTTCTGCAACCCAATTCTAGAAAATCCTTAAGTTGCTTTCCAGGGCTACTAAACGCCCTTTTCTAAAGGTTTTTTTTTTTTTTTAGCCAAGTTCCGATTTTAGCTATTTAAAGCTTTTTTTTGCTTTTTTACGGTTTCTTCTTTAATTTTTCAGATAGATGTGTTCTGTAGCATCACGTGTTATCTTAATTTAAAATTACTCTGAAATGGCAAACTTGGAAATTGTTTGGGATTGGCAGGTGTAGTTAGACGGATAACGGTTTAGTGAATACAGTATTTAACTACTGTACTTTAAGGCTACAAACAAACAAATTAAGTGACTACAAAAATTAGTAGTTGCTAAATTTTGAAAATGTAACTTTTTGTTCTAATTTTACAAAATCGCTTGGTGGAGGTAATCCCCCACGCCACTCCATACCCCACTCTCCTTTTTTTTTTTAGGGAGGGGGGGGGGGGTTCGCTTGTGTTTTTTTCCAAACACTGTGCCGTTGTATTCAGGCGGTGGTGGATTTCATGCCTCAATCAAACTCCCAACAAATGCACCATAAAAAAAATCACAAAACGTCAATAATATTGTTTAAAAACGAGGGCTAGGATGTACTGCAAATTAATGGACATTTTAGTGTCCGTTATTTTGTTACACATCCTGTCTTTTTTTTTAAACAGAATTAAACCATGCGCAATGGCTTTTTGCCGTGACGTCACCATGCGTTAGCCAATGACGAACGAGAACAACGGCTGTTTGGCCGTCTGATTGGACTAGCCCAGTCATCACGTGATATGCACGTCACAGCAAACAGCCATGGCGCGTGGTTTAAGTGTTTACAAGGCAAGAGGTGTGTTCATCTTTCAATGTGCTGCCGTACTTTTGCAGTTCTCATTACAAAAACACATTGGCTCTAGCACTCTAGCAATTACCATCATGGACATGTTCATTACTTAACGGTCTCCTTGTAAATAGAAGCTTGTGCTAGGACTCTCATACCAATTAGTTTTGATTTGAAGAATGTTTCTGAATGTTTCCTTCACAAGAATGTGGTTTGAAGCAGTCTGGTGATGAGAATGACGTGCGGGACCCCCTCCTATCCCTGACATAACATGTCGCACCTTCTGCAACCCCTTGGAAAATGATTTGGAAAAAGTCGTCTGCCTCTCCCTTCTCTCATTACCGATTTAAAAAATAATAATTCGGGAAAAACAGTTAATTTCCGATTTTTTTAGTCCGTTTTTTTTTTCGGCCGTTTGCCAAAATGAAACTATTAAAATAAAACTAAATTTACCGTAAATGCATCGCTCGTTAAAAAAGTTATATGTGACGTGACAAAGTGTATGTCTTCCTCCCGTGCGAAACTGTCATACTCCTCGTATCCCCTTTGTCACCCATCCTCGTTTTCGTGACGTCGTTTGTGAACGGTTCCTATCCTAAAAACGGAAGAGTTTACATGTAGCCTGAATCGGCCTAAGACAAAAAATGCATTTTTTTTTTGTTAAGGAAGTAGGAGAATTTTTTTTTTTTATCCTTGAGGGGGGAAGAGAAGGACTCAAAGGTTTTGGAATGTACATACTGCGTAGGTAAAATGGGAGGACAACCCGTTGAGCATCGTTTCTATACAGTACTTCTCGCGCTTGGCGGTAGCGCTATCCATATGAGCTCGTAAAGATCGGTGGTATATTTGTTAGTTTACAGTTTTTGCTTCGGTGTTTGTTTGCTTCGTATTCAGGAATTGCTGTGTAAGGGCACGTTAACGCAACCACTCGCTTTTGCATTCTCGCAGCTAGAAGCTAGAAATCACCTCAAATTCCAACATGGCGGCGGTTTTATGTCTGCCGCCTCGCAACGAAAACAGCTAATAACGTGAGTTCAGAAGCGTTTGGGAAAATTGTTTCGTCATGAGGAATTCTTTATATTATTGGCACGGATTATAAGCCTGCAAGTATTTATTCAAACGATGTCGGATTTAGCTAATCCATTTAGCGTTGTTACCATGGCAATGTCACCTTTGCCATTGCGATTGAGTTCTAGCTGCGAGAATGCAAAGGCGAGTGGTTGCATAAACGCGCCCTAACATAGAAAAGCGAATATAGAAAATTAACTAATGTGTTAGGCATAGCATCTCTCGCTTGGCCGAGCAATAGTTAAGAGCTCAGTTACACGCCTAGTTTATAATTAATTACTTTGGTTGGTATAGCTTGCCTAAATATAAAACAGACTAAAAAGAAAAAAAGGAGTGCGCAGTCTTCAGTTCAAAGTATCTTAGAACGTCCTACCTTTCCTTGGCTTGGTTTCTTCTAAAAATTATTTCGACCCCCCCCCCCGGCTTGGAGATCTCAACCGGTTTAAAGCCTTACTGGTCACGAGCTTTAGTTGCACGAAAATTGTAACGCGGCACTAATTCACTCATTCTTGCATGTTGAAACAGCGAAATTGAGGGGGGGGGGGGGGCGAAATTGAGGGAAGGAAGGGGGAGGGGTGGGGGTGGATTTGCACTACTACCCTAACTACCCTACAAAAACTTTTCTCTTTATTTTCCACGATTTTGGCCTAAATTCTCTTTCCTCTTCATTTTAAAACAGTTGTTTTGTTTTTTACCGATGCACCAAAATTGCAGGGATGTGGGCGTACGTCAGGGCGGAAGTTAGGGATAAGATGAACGGATGCTCAGTGACAGATGATAATAATTTTTTTTTAAATAATAATAATAAATTTTGTTTAGATCGTATCCCGAAATCCTAGAATTATTTGCTCGGGTATCGACAAAGCAAATTTACACAGAAAAAGCAGCTATAGAAACTACAGCATGATGGTGTTTAAATGGTAGTGTAAAAAGGTAATATAACTCATACACAACACTAATAAAAAGATTAAAAAAATTAAAACGGAACAAGAACACGATAACTTATTAACATTAGACAGCAATTAGAAAGCAAGAGTTCGCCATTTGCAGTTCTAATGGTTCTGTTTAAGATATTTTACTCGCCTGCCCTGCCGTATAACCGTGCCTAAGAATTATAACCTGAAATGGGATAATCAATATGAAATAGTTGGCGTGGGGGGGGGGGGGGGGCGCAGGATGGGGGGAGAGGGGGGAGAAAACGGAGAATAAATTTCCAGTAGTAAAGATCTACTTGACTCAGCTTTGTATCATTGTAAACGGGACAGAAAGCCAATTGGGCTCGATAAGTGTTAAATAAATACGGATGCAAACCTATTTACGTTGCTTTTTGGACTTAAATATCAGGGGTTCGATTCCCGACTCAGGCAGTCTGACATTTACGTCCTAAAGGCAACTTAACTAGGTTTGCATCTGTATTTATTCAGCTTCATATCCACATCCTGGTATACCCATGTACGTTTTATCTTTGTACCCTTTGCTATTGTGCAAATGAATATTATTATTATTATTATTATTATACACATCTTTTTTAAATTGTATATAGCTCTAGTCTTACTTCCCACTTCAGTTTTTAACTTTCACTACACCAATTTCATGCATTTCATTGTTTTATTATTTTTATTATCTACGATGCATTTTATATATTTTTTATTTATATTTATTTTTTTATTTTTAAAGAAACATTGACAGCGTTACCCGGCTTTTCCCTGCACTTGTCCCTCACGTTTGGCGATGCCATCGGGGACCATTGTCGTCCCTGGTAGGTCTAACCTTGGTGGTAAGGCATTCGTGACCCCAACCCCATACCTTCAACCCTTCCACTGCAGCCGAGTCATCGTCCGTGTTTTAAACTTTTCACTGTCAAACTTTTATAATTTGAAATTTTTTAGTTTTTTTAGTTTTAACATCGGACGGCAGTCAGTGACGACCCAGTCCTTGCCGCTCCGGTTGCGTTTGCAACAAACCTATATTATTATATTATTATTATTATTATCTCATTTGACCCAGGTTTTATACCCATGTATATTTTTTACTCTTACAAGGATGTACGTTAGCGGTGTCAATGACACCATGTGTATTCCTTTTCTTAATTGAAGAATATCTTATTTTTATTATTATTAAAAAAGGAAGACTTAGTACTGTTTGAAATGTAAAGAGGCCAGGGAAAGTGCCTAAAAAATCATCTGACCTAGGGTCCTTATGCTCTGACTACATAAATAAATAAATAAATAAATAAATCAGTTACATTGTCGGCAGGCAACCCTAGAGTTTCCGTCTTTTACAATACAGTATACAACAGTACTCAACAGTGAGTTGCTTTGGAGGGAAAGGCAAACTGAGAGACAGCTCTGGCAAACAAGGTCAATTGTAGTAAAGTAGCATGAGACTGCCGAACGTAATTCGTCTAGTTTTACTGACTGATGCCAGATCAATCAGTTTGGTCTTTGCTTCACGGGTGGCCAGTCAAGCAGTCTGACATTCCCGTCCAAAAGGCGGGAGGGAGTAAACCCAGGTTCAAAATTGGGAAAGCTGCGAATGTTACCGGGGCTGAATAAATTATCCGGAATAATCAGATTTTTCACATTCATTATAAACACGAAAGCCCTGTCTAGACTTGGAAATTGGTCCGAGCTTGCCCAGGCGGTCCGGACCCAATCCTCATCCATCAACACTGCGGGTTCGGACTTGGATCCGGATCCAATCCGGTCTTTCACATCCTGGTTGATAGCGGAACGTCAGATCCATATCCCAACCCCGTGTTTCAGTTTGAATGTGGTCGGTAAGAGGGCCACGTTTTGACGCAATTATAGCGAGGTGAAAGGGAAGAAGTAGGAGGGGAGGGTACAAAGACACAACGACAGCCCCGAAAATGTTGCAACCAGAGAAAATAAACCAAAGTCTGGACCCTGGCTACGATGTCGGGATCCAGTGAGGACGGGGTACGGAAAGAAGTGTTTCGCGTTTTGAATGGTTTGGAAGTTGGGACACAGAACCCAAACGCGGTATTCGGCATCAAGTGTAGACTCGGCTTAAAGTGGCACTATCACCGATGGAAAATAGGCAGAATCTGGCAACATCGCTAGCGTTACCTAGTACTATCTAGCACTTGCTTCCACCAAGCAAAGGAATGCACAACGGCATTTCTTTTAACGAAACAAACAAGCCACGATATCCTTAGTTCTTGAGTGAAAATTTGTTAAGTCCTTGATCACCTGGGAGCAAGCTATCAAGGTTAACAATATCTCTACCGCTATAGGACGCCATGGCATTTTCGTTCGCATTGCAATCGGTGATAGAGCCACTTTAAGTGAAGTACACGCGTAAAAAAAATCACAGTTTATCAGAATTAATAATCAGAAATAATTAATCTAAAACTTTATCATGTGAGACAAGCAACATTTTAAATTTTAAAACGTAGCAAGTAGCACTGTGACAAGGGAATTTAAATATTCCCTCCTAGTTCTTCGTTTATTTTGAACCCAGTTTTAAACTACTCATTTCCAAGTTTAGAAACCGTTCTCAGCGAGTCGCAGTCATGGGACAGCTTTCTTGCAAGGTTAAGAGTGGGAGCTCTATCGGAATAGAGCGGGGTTAGGTTCTACCAGGGACGTAAAGGTTTACGTCCCAAACCTTTACGTCCCTGGTTCTACTCCCTTGGTCCAAGGGTGCATCAGGCGTGCGGCGCTCTCTTAATCCTACCAGTTCAGCGATTTTGACCGTCGCATTACACCGCATTCTCCACCGTGGCTGAGACTGTGTCAAAACAGTGAAGTATGCGGCGATGACAGTCAAAATCGCTGATATACGGTAGGAATAAGAGAGGGCCTACGCTTCGACCATGGGAATAGAACCTAACCTAACCAACCCCACTCTATTCCCATGCTTGGCCGGCCATACTCCTATAACCTTGAAACTAATTGAAGAAAGCTCTCCGGCATGACTGTGGCACGCTGCGAACGGTTTCTTAATTGGAAAATGTGTCGTTTAAAAATGAATTCCAAAATAAACGAAGAACTTGGAGCGAATATTTAAATTCCTATGTGTTGCTACCTGCTATTTAAAAAAATATATATATAAAAAATGTTGCTTTGACTCACTTGCCTCATTGCCGCATTTTGCCTTGCCTTAATTCAACCATTGAACACGTAAATAACACATTGAAACTGCAAAAAAAAAGCCATTGCAACTGCCGAAAAAGCACTGGTCATTAACTGCAGCGACTACCTAGTTGCAACCGGTCTTCTGTAGACTTCCACCACTTTCGAAAATGTTGAGGCGCACACCTCCATCACCCACTGCAACAGTGCTCTTATTATGTAATTAAAAAATGTTGAGGCGCACACCTCTATATATTACTCACTGCAACATCCCTCTAAAACGAGTAACCATCACAATTGCCGGTTAAAAATGTGTTAGCTTTTAGGCCTAGTTTAAGATTTTAGGCGTAATTGTCAGCTTTTAGGCCTTATTTTTTTTACCTGCCGTTTTAATTTCGTAAGTAGTTGCTAACCGGGAGAATTTAGTCGAGAGTAGGTCCATCTATCCATGCAACACGGTATCGAGACAATTTTAAATGAAGCTAATCTATGTCGTTAACGAAATCCCTTTGTTTTTACGGTTGGTTGCGTGTTTTCCTGTAGTGTTTAAATGCGACAATCAAATGTTATAATTTCATCGAGTTACGTCAAGCACTCCTATTAGCTATGAGGAAGCAACAATGTTTTAATTTCCCGTGTTTTTTAATAAACATTTGGTCACTCTATCAAATGGTGAAGACCATTTGTCTGATCTGCTACCGTTCTAAAGTTGGAAAAAAAGCGACGGACGGACAAAGTCTATGCAACAGTCTTCGATCAGCCGTTCAGCTGTACGGTTTAAACGGTTTAAATTTAGTTGTTAAATCTTTTATTACGAGTGCGTAGTGTGGAACAAATTAGAGTTTACAAAATGTAATAAAGAAGAATTACACATGGCTTTGTTTGTTTGTTTTTACGTTATCTATGTCTCTCATTATCACTAGTATCAAAAATACCAATTAGCCAATCAGCTTGGAATTAAGGAGGATTAGATAAACACACAGTCACATACACACGCACCTCAGACATACGCATCCGCTTCCTCTTTTAGATTATTTTTTAGTGCCATTATTCACACAAGTCGTCTCCTTTCCGTTCAGCACCTTTTTGACGATACGTGACGATATTTTCCCACCATTTTTCAGAGATGCTGTTTATCTATAGTAGCACGACGCAAGCAGAAACCAATCATTAGCTTACCTACCTGTTCAAAAGTAACTTTAAAAAAATAAACCATTAATACAGCAGTAAGGTTTGATGTGGACTAAACGCTGCAGCAACATTCTGGTGTCTTAAACTTTACAGAAAGCTTATTCGTGTTTCGTTTTTGTTTTGATCTCCGGTTTTCACTTCGGTGAATTTAACCTTACCTTAAACATAAAAACGAGTTCATTTTTGTTTTCTAATTAGTGATATTTTGGCATGCCGTATTTTCTTCTTCACACTTTTTCCACTCCTTGGTCTTTTCCCGTCTTAATAACCAAACAATGACTGATTTAACCTACATTTTTACCCGAATTACCAGTAGGAACACCACAAGAACCACGTTTAGTATCGATCATTTTTCGATAACTATACACAAGTTGTATTTTGAATTCAAAAAGGAAAAACGAGCAGTTTCACGAGGTATTACCAGCTTCACGAGATATTATCACATGGTATTTTCAGCTTATGAATGCAACGGAGTGACTGAGAAAAATGCTCGCCACCTAAACTAGGTTCGAGTGGTATTTCCAATTGATAATTGAACATCTTGGTCCCTCCTTTAAGATGGAGGGACCAAGGCGAAAATTTTATTGATAATTCCATGGTATTGTCAATATTTTTTTCGCCTTGATCCCTCCATATTGCAACGTAGTATTTCCGTTGTCAATACCAGTCGATTCTAGTATTGGTAAAACGCATGACTATTGGTATTATCAGCCTACGCGTTACCAGAAATTCTTTTCCTCGTTTTCTGATTTTTCTGATGAACTTTTTCAAATTTTATCTGATTTGGACAATAAAGTATACCATTGGAAGCGCCTTTTCGAGAGCTTTACAACGATCTTTACCGCATGTCGATAGCACAAGCCGTTCTTGAGAAATCTTCAAAAACGTCTAAACGAATCCGAATGCAAGGAGTGACAGAAAAATGCTCAATAGCTGATAACACCAAGAATTTATAACCCCTATAACCCCTATAAATTCTTGATAACACCAATAGTCAGGCATATTACAAATACCATTTTTGAGAGTGATGGTATCAATGTATCGTAAAATAATTTCCAAAATGGTATACACCCATCAAACGACATTTATTATCCTCCTCCGAGAACGAAGACGCGGTTGCCACACATTACCAACTTAGCGAAGCGAACCCACGCCGTCCCGCCCGCATAATATCATTCGTTACGCCATCGCTCCACTCCACGTGAAGTTGCTGACCCTAATTCGGCAATTCAAGACCAAGTTCGTGCCCGTGCCTGACCTTACCTGGCTCGAAAGGTCTGCCTGGTCATATACCTGTCACTCATTCAGAACAGTTCGTCTTGACAATGATGGATGTCTCTGTACCGAGCTGGGTACGAGAAAGTCGTCAATTGCCTGGTTCTTTTGTTGTTTCCGAATGTGTGCCGTGTGGTTTACGGGGATAGAAAGTAATAAAAGCTATTTAGTCAGAGTATTGTACGTTCCGTCCTTAAAAATGATGACGTCAGTGAAGGTTCGTATATTGTAGCCTATATTTCGTAAATCACGATTTTCCTCGTACTCCATGGCACAATGTATTCGACAGCGCATTTCGAATCTTATTTTTCCTCAGCTGGGTTGAGAGGCCAAGCCTTTAACCAGGCCACTCGTTGCCGGGCTACCACGCTGTTAAAAATCTCCGTAAAATTACGGTATAAAGACCTGTAATTTGTTTCCATTTCTTTCAACCGTTAAAGTGCAGGCGTAGTTAGAAATCGAAAACTGAGCTGAATAATGGCTTTGTGCAGCAAGATGTCATAAAATCATTTGTCATTACATCGGAAACACATGTTTGCATCTGTAATCTACCATCTGTACAGTGCTACACCCGAAGCGTTGCGCCACACTGTGTCAGAGACAACTTACCAGATATAATTCGTACCATAATTGTATGGACATTTTTGACGGGAATATGTCCTGGTACGGAGAGGGTGAACAACTCATGAACAAAACAGACACAAATTAGTGTTGCTGTCAGTCATTGGGCTGATCAATGGCAGAACTCAGCATAATTGCCTGGAGAAGTTGATCCGTTCCTCAACTGGAAAGGGGACACTGGCGAAGTCCCTGCTAGTCAATGTGGACAAGATAGTATGCGAGACTAAGCAGGCTCCTCCAGCCACTATGGAGTCCGTTCTAGACTTCTTCCGTCCCCTCTCCGTGGAATAATTAAAAACGGGGGGCCTAAAAAAAATCAACTATTCTAGGGAGGAGTGTAACCCAACTCTTTTTTAGTATTTTTAGTGTCGCACGATTCGATCAAATAACTCTTTTTTTTTTTTTTTTGTAGCTGCAGCAAATACCGTACTATTGTGTGCTCGGTGTATCTTGAGTCTTGCAAGTATTTTATGAGCGGCTACGTCTTCCTGGAGGAGGCGGCTTCAATCGACGGCCGTCATCGTTTTTGTAACCATCTTGGATATCAGCAAGGCACTCTGCTACTAAAAACGTACAATCGATTATCTGTGTTCCTTCTGCAGCGAACTCAAGATAGGCCGCGGACACTATAGTTTACTTTTATCAAATTTGAGCTCATCTACTACCATGGAAGTTCGTTCAGGAGCCGTTTATTTTTTATTCTCGCGTAATTAGGTCGGTTGCGAGAGTCAATCTCACGATCTCTTGGCTGGAAGACCAATCCACTAACCACTCAGCAGCGCTCTTGTTGCTGAGCTCATTGTTTACGATTGAATCCAGGACGTATGGGAGAGGGAGGAGGAGGAATATTCCCGAGTAGTTCGACAAAGCTAGATACACATCGTACACCCAAGATTTAGATTTATAAATCCGTTGCAAATCTTGTGCTAATCTGGTAAATCTGTAAATCTCTGTAAATCATTCAAATCTTGTAAACATTTTTTTTTAATCTAGCATAAATCCAGATCTTGTAAAGAACGTAAATCTGATGTAAATCATTTAAATTTTGCTTAAATCCTTTAAGTAAGTAAGTAAAGGGTTTATTGCGCACGAAAAAAATGAAACAGCTACAAAGAATATAAAGACAAAGAGTCTTATCAATCCCAGGTACAGGTAAAAATAAGTTTACATAAAAAAAAAATAAGTTATCAGAAAAAATTTTTTTTTAATCTAAAAATTAGTAGCAAGTAAAAATAAACACATGAAGTTTGCTCTCAGCACACATGGGGGAAGGGACGGGAGAGGGGGAGGGGTTGATATCATGGGTTGAAATCAGGGGAGAGGGCGAGGGGTTGGGAGGGGTTGAAAATCTTCAAATCCCATTAAATCTTCATGTGAAACTTCAAATCTGTAAATCTGTGTAAATGTATAAATCTTCATGTCAATCTTTAAATCTACAAATCTGTATAAATGTAAATCTTCATGTAAATCTTTAAATCTGTGTAAATGTATAAATCTTCATGTAAATATGTAAATCCGCAAATCCGTAAATCCGTTGGAAGATTTACAGATTTACAAATTAATGCCGTACACGTTGTTGCCTTTGTCGAACCCGACGGATATTCCCCTCTTGTTTCATCCCAGACCCCACCTGTATTTCCCTGGGAGCCACCACGTCAGATTGGTTGTCTCACCCAGAAGGAATAGCTGGAACTTCCTACAGAATTAGGCCTGATTCATCGTATTGTAGTCACTGTGGTCGTGCTGTATATACGTATCTATGTCACGTCACTTTAAGAGTGCGGTCCTGTAATAAAAAAAAAAAAAATGAAGGTTACTGTTATAAAACAAGTTGTCGCAATCGTGACGCGTTACTTCGCTATGGCATCACCAGAGGCTCATAAATTTTCATTTTCTATTTTATCTGGCCTCGTTTCCACCATTCTAACCAAACGAGGGTTGGGTTGCGAGTGAAAATGACCACACCCTCAATTCAAGTGTATACTGGATGACCCTACGGCCATTCTGGGGAAAGTAAGGCGTTAAGAAGCGGTTTCGGTAATTCTAATCTGACCTTAGATGTAAAAATAATAGCGCCGTTATTTTTAGCGCTCTTCAAGTGAATCAAAGCTTGTCAAAACCGCTCACATTTTTAGCAACATTATTTTTTTTGAAAACTGAAATTTTTTAAAAGACGGTAATTTTCGTGAATTTGCATGCGTGCATGACGGTAACTGTTCTCTTTTAATTATTGTCTTGTTTCATGCGATGACGTTAAAAACCGGTCAGCTGACACTAATGACGCTCGGGGCTAACGACACAAAATAAACTCTGCAGCTTTATGAAAATAGATTTCTAACAACAATATTATGTACAAAACAACTAGAACTGTTAAAAAAAAAGTTTGTAATTTTTTATTAGATAATGTTTATTGTAGAAAAACACTAGGACGTCGTCCACCAAGTAATGGTTTTAACGGCCTCGCCTTATCGGCATCAACTTATGATGTAAGCACACTCGTGTGAAAAACTTGTGAAATACTTCTAGTGGCTGGACAAGTGCACTAGAAACACTGTAATCTCTGGACATTTGTTACTCATGGCTTGTGGCTTTTTGTAGGTTTTTGTACCTTTCTTTGTGGTCGACACGAGCACAGCCACAACTTTACCATTAAAAGAGGGAGGGGACCAAATGCTAGACTCGTGTGGCAGTGTGTACAGCAATAAAATTATTGTTGAGTTCAACAATTTGCCCTAATGTGATACATACCAAGGTTCGTCATTGTGCTTCTTTGAATGGGCAAGATAGCATCGGCTGCGATGTAATATCGGCAAATTTTTTTTACCTGTATTTATCATATTTTTAATAAACTTAATGAACATTTGAAGTCGATTTATAAGACGTATAAAAATAAATATACTGCTTAAATAAGTAATTAAAATAACAACTTTTCAGAAAATTTAACACATAACGCAGATTTCACTTATGAAACTGGCGCACTGTACGGCTTATTCTGTACATCGTTAGCCATAAGCAAAGTAGTCCACTATGTTCGATTCGCCTACCCTGTTCAGAGTCGAATGTTACTAATGTTATTTACACTATAAGCATGCGAGGACTAATACCGACAGCAAGCTATGATTGGCTGTTGTGTTCTACTACGTCGTTTGATTCGGCCAATCAAAGCGGACGACATACGGACGAACAGCTAACAGCTCGCACCTGACAAAGGAATGTGAGCACCATCTCATACCTTAACTAGAAACCACGAGGGAGAAGTACAAGGCCAACTGAGATTGAATAGCAGCCTTCCACAGTGCAGCGAGAAGCGGAAAACCACGAGGGAAAAGAGGAAAAATGGCTGGCAACGTTAATTCGCTTAAGACCCATCCGTCCTCCCACACATAGTGAAGGATGTTGCCCACCAAGAATGGAGGGGGAAGAGGGTAAGAGGGAAGTAGTGGTTGGGGAGGGAATGGGGACTTGACACGCCGTTTACCAAGCACATGCCTTCCTAAGACGGGTTATCAACTACTTAATGTATTAATGAAAGAAATTAAAATGTCAAAACCACATTAAAATGAAAATGTAAAAGAATTCCGTCTTTTTTTTTTAACTTGGCGGGGGGGGGGGGACGGGGCACTAGGAGAGGACCAATGCTCCCCTGCTTTCCTCCCCCTTGTACTGCACCACTTATGAAATGAACACATTTACATCTATTGTGTCCCGCCCCTGAGCACTGCTTCTTATCGCAACAGATTTAAACTGTTGTTTACAGTCAGCGAAAACTGCTGTGTCAAATAAAAATCAGATTAAAACGCACTTAAAACTGTTGTTTTCTGTCGCAGGTATTCCTGAGGCAGGACGTCCTGGGAATAATGCCAAATTGTTGAGAACTTCCGGGATGGATCGTTGCAGAAAGCCATACTACTTTGTTATGATTGCAGTCAGATAACAATCGGATAACAAACGACTACAAACTTGACTACAATTTCGGTTGCTGGCATGCAAACTATGCCTGGTTGCGCGGAATGTGCCATTGCTGGATGGCTAAAGGTTTTGAAGAATAAAAGAATGTTGCAGTTAAAAGCTTGTCAGTTTTAATCTAAATGACGACGTGTTGTTAATTTCGAGAAGTGACAGCCTGATGTTGTGATAGAAAGACTTATTTATTCGTAGGTGTAGACTCCCAAGTTCAGAGTTGAATTGTTTCAGAGTTGTCGGCGCAACAATCATTGCATGGACGACAGTTATGTACTTACGCTTGGTAAATCGCTTTCACCATGGACTTAAGCGCCATGATTCACCCGGCGTAACCGGTGCTCGTTTGTTGTTGAATAAAAATCGTACCAAATGATAACGTAAAATTCATCGGAATAAGTTGTTTACTAAAGTGGGATGGAGAGAGACATAATCGGGGGAACAGAACGTCCCATATATACCTAAATTCACCCGTCTTTATATTGTCCGCCGCCTATCTTGTGTTCTCCGCAGAACGAACACAGATCATCGATTGTACATATCCAGTAGCAGAGTGCCTTGTTGATATCCAAGATGGTTACAAAAACAATGGCGGCCATCGATTAAAGCCA
>JAHWFP010063874.1:0-18311 GCA_023313725.1 Lithobius niger
TGACGGTCAATTCAACTTTGTGTTGCCTAAATAGTGTTTCCTTAAAATTGTCTACTCCCAAAAATGATTGTGTCCTTTTACCGTAAGTTTTCCCCTATACTCTCTCGTGGGTCTGTACACGCTACTGGTAGCAACAATACGTCTTTTTTTCTGGTATTATTTAAATCTATAAAAATGGGCTATTAATCAAGTCATTTCAGCTAGATACGTTCGAAGGAAGTCGGAAATATAAATCCTAAATTCCTACAAAATAATATTTTGTCAAATAATTATTTGCAATATTGTGTAATTTGTCCCTTTAATGTTGTACCAGATCAAACTAACAGTAATTTTCTTTCTTCCTATTATTATTTCTTGATCTAGCATTGGCTCTGCTGAAAGCAGCACAAATCACACTAAAGGAAGATTACCAGGATCTGTGCCTTCAAGGTTTGGCATGGATGCGTGATGTCAGAATTACCTTGGCAGACTGTTACGTCACGTTGAGCATTATCCAACAAACGAAGAGAGGACAAGACTTACCTGAAGAAACAAGACAAATCTATGAAATCTTTGAGACAAAAGAAACAGCCAAACGGTCTTCAAGAATACTAGTAGAAGGTCCGGCCGGATTCGGGAAGACGACGTTTGCTTCCAAGCTGTGTTTCGATTATGCCAAAGCAGAAAATTATTTGAGCAAATTTGATCTGGTCCTTGTGTTGCCTTTGAGATATTTCAAAGGAGAATTGAAAGAGTTGCTGAAAAAAACACTTGGGTTTTGTGAGGAAAATGTTGAGGATCTATTTGAAATTATCAACAACAAAGAAGTAAATACTCTGTTAATCTGTGATGGATATGATGAGGTTGCCGCAGAATACATTCCTAAACTCCGTCCTTTAATACGAGGGGACACCTATCCACACTTAACAGTCATTATTACGTCAAGACCAGGACAGTTTTCGTTGCAAAGTGATAAAGTAGATCGAGTTCGTATGACTGATGATGTAACCATAGATGAGAAACTGTTTGATAAAAGAATTAAAATCCTTGGCATAAAGAACGAACTAATTCCCGAATTTTTGCAGAAACATTTCCCTCACTTATCTGATCAAGACCAAACTTCTATTGTTGAACAATTATACAACATGGCTGGAAATGAACTAGTGACTGAAAGCTACTTTCATTGTCCACTTTTTTTATTGATGATATGTTTACTCCTAACTGAAGATGATAAAGAGATAAAATGGAGTTGGCATACCAGAACAGATTTGTATAAACAAGTTATGAATTTTGTTATACGACGGTATGCTTCTAAATCTGGATGCAGTTCTGTTGGAGCAATTAACTTGTATTCCTTGAAAAACATGGAGACTTGTGAATTCAAGAAGCTCGTGATCCAGTTTGGACAATTTTCATTAGAGGCTTTAAGGAAAAACCAGCTCTCTTTTTCTGAGGATGATATTTTAGGCCCTGACCACAATAGAGATAGCCGAATTCTGCAATTAGGTTTGTTAACGAAGTCTGTTTCCATAAAAGGAATCCGTCAAGCAATTCGCTACGAACCCGTGCACAAGTCACTAATGGAGTTTTGCAGTGCCTATTTCTTGTGGGATAAGTTTAAAAATGGGCCTAAAAAGGAGTGGACCAAAGATGTCTGTGACGTCAGACCAACGACAGACAACGACTCATCTTTGGTGTTTCCTTTTTTAACTGGATTGATGGGAGAAGAGGCAGGCATTCTTTACAGCCAACTTGAACCTTATGCAGCTGAATACGGAGTTGCCTTTAGCACTTTACAAGAAAGTTTATCAGAAACCGAAATGACCTCCTCCTTCCTGTCATCTTTCCGTCCCTTAATACCAGTTGTGATAAGACTGAACCGTTCAGTTTCTGGTTTCGTTGCAGCCAACTTATCGAAAATTATCCATTTTGGCATTAAATGCAATAAATTGCAGCAAATTGTTTTATGGACTGAACTTTCTTATTCTTTCCAAGAGGATATTAACGTTCACAGACTTGCATTGTGTACTGGAGACTACTTGGTTCCACGGGGAAGAATGATGAATCTGAATTGCAAAGTGAATTGCAGGAGCTTATTTTGTGATTTTGCTGATCTAAACGCATATCTAGATCAATGGAGTGATTTTCAGTCCTTTCTTGCGTACATCAAGTATGAGCATATTTCCATTTTCATTCACGATATATTATCTCCTGAACCGTTGCTGGGCTCAATTGTTGTATTTTCCTCAACTGTTACAACAGAATTTCTAAGAGACGCCAAACTCCGATTCGTTAATGTCAGCGTCGATCTGGCAAGCACGAAACACCTGACACTGCTAGCAGAGCTAATAAAAAACGAAAGAATAAAAGGATTGTGGATAGACATGTTACCTTTATTAGCTTCTGTATTCTCCCACCCTGGATGCAATGGTGATTGCGAAAGTTGTGTCTTAAGCCTACAAGAACGTTTGGACTATTTACTTGCTTGTGCTTCCAAATCTACTTATCTAACGTATTTCATTTTCACGAACCTTACGAGAGCGATCTTGTCACTCGACTTAGCAGTGTTATGCAACAATGGTCAAAAGTCGTGGAAGTGCCTACGTTTAGATGATGTCCAATTAGAATGCACCCAAGAAGTACAAAACCCGACATTCGAAATTCAGCATTTACGAGCCCACGTTACAGATTTGCCAGAATCCGTTTGTAATTTTCTGCAATCATGTAGAATGAAATCAATTGGCTGCAACAATGCATTCATGCCTCATAATACTATTTCCTGTTTTCGTAACGAACATTTGACTGAAGTTCATGTTGTACTTGACGAGTCCATCTTTGACCAGGAATTCTTTACCCGCCTTTGTCAAGTGACAGAACTACAAATACTTTCTCTGCAGATGTCACCTTTTGATTATCTCTGTTTTCCAATTTCTGTGGAAAACTGGTTGCTCACTTCCTTAAATCATCCCTTTAACTTGAAAGGAATTGAAATTAAAACAGTAGAAGACAACCCTGAGATGGCCCTGGACTTAGTAAAAGCGATTGTGAAAGGGCTTAACCCAGTGCCTCCTGGGAGTTCGTATTCTGCATCTGAATCAACCAGAGGAAAGAAGCTTAAGCTCCAGTATTTGATGCTTCAAACAGATGCACTACTAGACCCAAATGACATTGGTTCGCTTGAGAGTGAAATGCTTACCCATTTCTTTTCAATTGCATTAAATATGAATGAATCTTTAAGGAACTTCTTGTTACCTCGACTGGACATTTGTGTGTTAACTAACTTAGCCTTTCTATGTATGTCCAAATTAGAACAAGGTCTTACTTCAATATATGAAGTATTTCCACCAGCGGAAGGATTCTTAGTGAAGTATGAAAAACAAGGAATGAGGAAGGACGATTCATTAAGAGAGAGACACCGCAGGAAATTTAATGCCACTTCTGACTCTACATTGTCTGTGACATTCAACGAATGCAAATAGGAGATTTTTTTTTCCTTTTTATATGTTATAGCCTTTTCTTTTTGTTAAAACATTGAATGTCACAATTTGAGAACTACGAATGTAATTTCAGTGGTTTAGAACCATGTGTAACGACTTATTTTAATTTTTTTATTTATTTTTATTTTAATTTTTTGTTGTGTCCCGAATTTATGGCTATTTCATTGCTGTGGCCTTAAAAAACTCATTCAAGATCATTATTAACCGCTTGTTTGTGTTACACTTTCTCCCATTATGAGTCTACTGCTTAATTTTAAATTGTTTCAAAATATTTCAAAAGATACTAAAATTAATAGATTTCAATTTTCGCCCAAACTGAAAAAAAATTATCAGAATTTTGAAAAACAAATATTAGTTCGAAATATTTTTAACACTGCACTGAGGAGGGTCTCTCTTGTGCATTATTATTGCTGAAACATATATTTTTGGCAATGTCACCAATCGTCTTTAACTTTTCCATCTTCTCCTGTATAACTTCTCCGTTAGTTTAATATTTTGTTTTTTCAAAGTCAACAAATTAAACATTCTCGACCAAATTATTCTGTCGAAGTTCGATCTTCGACCTGCATGCAAAAGGTTTAGCAGCATTCTATTTAGCTGTTTTCTTCTAAATAGAATTCTGCACAACTTTTTACATTCAGGTCGAGATCGAATTTCGACAGAATAATATGATCAAAAATGTTTCATTTGTTGACCTTGGAAAAAAACAAAATACTAAATTAACGGAGAAATTACAAAGCTGAAGATAGAAACTATAGAAAAATAGAAAGAAAGTACAGAAAGAATAGAATACAGAAAGTAATTTGTCTGTACATTATTCTTATAATATTAGCATAAAGATATGGTAAATAATATAAAGCTTATAACAAACCCACAAATTGTCTCGGTTGGTTTTATTTACAATGCTGTTAGCATGTATTGTATACTTGTATGTTTAAAAAAAAGGTGATCAAGAAGTCGAACCTACATGAATAAAACCAGATGGTGATAAATACTCGTAAAATAAGTTAACAGTAATAATTATAAAACAGTGGGGAATCAGATAAGTGTAAATCATATCAGACGATCACTTCTGTCAAGGTCATAATGTTGCTAACTTTTAAAGTAAGCACCGTAGATCACCAGTGTAAATTTGAAAGTTGTAGGATATCATTAAACATTGCCAACCCGAAAAACAAAATGAAAATCCATGTAGAAATAGCAGTGCTATGTACAAAATACACTTCCGGCAAATGAATTTCATTGCAAAGGCTACCTGTCAGGCAGTGGAGCAATTCGAGAATCTAGATGGTAGAGACCAGATAACATCTGTCTGTTATGTATCAGTTAGACGCAGTAAGACTTTCAATGTTTACCGTAGTGGCAAAGCCACGACACCCGATCAAGATCCTTCATGGGGTGCCAAGCGCATTGCTATGTTGCGCCTCTACCGAGCCCTTGTCCGCAACAAACTTGATTATGCGTTTATGGTCTATGGGTCGGCTAGTGACTCGACTTTCCAGATGTTGGACACTGTGCATCACAGTGGTATGCGTCTGGCGCATTTCGGACGTCTCCAGTGGTCAGCCTCTATGCTGAAGCCTCGGAGCCACCTCTGGCCATTCGTCGGCAACAGCTTGCCATTCAGTGTGCTGTGCGATCCAGTCCTGCCTGGTCCATGGTTTTTGGACCGGACTTGTGGGTCGGTAGATGCTGGGTGGGTAAGGGTGATTTCCGTGATTTCAGCAGTCCTGTCAGGAAATAGCATTTGAAATGCACTGCATCTTGCGGCCTGGGGAGATGCCAGTGGCCCCATGGCTTGTCCAAGGGGCCACTTGCGTTCGAGCGTCTCCCACTGCAGCGTGCTTCCCTGCCTGACAAGTTTCCCCGCAGTCACGTTTATTAGCAGGAAGTGTATTTTTTACATAGTAACACAGACATTTCCACATGATTTTTCATTCTGTTTTTTTGTGTGTGTGTGGGGGGGGGGGGGGCGGTTGGCAGTGTTTAATGATATCCTCCAATTTTCAAATTTACAATGGTGATCTACGGTGTTTACTTTGGAAGTTGGTAACATGATCGCCTTGACGGAGGTGATCAAAGTCATTGGCTTTAAACTCATCTGATTCCCTACTGTTTTATCATTATCACAGTTAACTTATCTGAAATACGGATGCAAACCTATTTACGTTGCCTTTTGGACTTATATGTCACACTGCCTGAGTGGGGGATCGAACCCACGACCTTAGAAATCAAAGGCCGAGGTCCTACCGCTGAGCCATACTGACACGGCCTACTTGAGCCATTTAACCCATCTTGAACCATTGGCTTTTCCGTCCTGTATAACTAATCTTAAATGTATATGTCACCATCTGAAATTTATTCATGTATAGGCCCGTCTTTTGGATCATCCTCGGCAAATTTATGTATATAATCCTTATGCCCCGATAAGTATTTCAATGCTTTCCTAACCGAATTAAATACTGTTTTTATATATAAATTTTTCGTTGAATACAGGGTTCTGTAGTTAGTGAACGTAAAATGAATTAAAGTAAAATAAATAAACTTGCCTGCAATATTTATAAGTGCATTTGTTCTATGTCCTTCGTTGATGAATAAGGTCAAATTAGTGAAGCGTTACGAGTATTATCCAGTTAATGAACTTGATTTTATGGAAACATGTATATGACTGCATGACGCTCTTGTTATCAAACGCTGGCTGCTCCTTGTTCCACAGGCGTAATGCTGTCAAAAGCCGGCTGTCCCTTGCTGCACACAGATAATGTAATCCAAAGGTGGCTGCTCCTTGTTCCACAGGGATAATGCTGTCAAAAGCCGGCTGTCCCTTGCTGCACACAGATAATGTAATCCAAAGGTGGGTGCTCCTTGTTCCACAGGCGTAATGCTGTCAAAAGCCGGCTGTCCCTTGCTGCACACAGATAATGTAATCCAAAGGTGGCTGCTCCTTGTTCCACAGGCGTACTGCTGTCAAAAGCCAGCTGTCCCTTGCTGCACACAGATAATGTAATCCAAAGGTTTGCACAGAGTTAATTGCACAGAGTTTTTGTTATAAAAACATGAATGCATTCTTCATAAACATGAAGCGTTCTTCATGCTGTCAAAAGCTGGTTCCCCTTGCTGCAAAGGGATAATGTAATCCTAAGTTGGTGCCCCTTGCTGCGCAGAGTCACTGTTAACAAAAACTGGCCGCCCCTTGCTGCCCATGGATAAGGGACTTCTCAGACTTTGTTAGCCAGGTGGACATGGGGGGGGGAGGGGGGGGTTGAATGCTTGTGGTGGACTTGAAATATTTTAGTCAACCGCTTAAGTCTTCCTAAAAATGTTTGCTCCTCTCCTCTTTGCAGCAGTGCACATCAAAAGCTGGTTGCCCTTTGTTCCACAGGCGTAATGCTGCACACAGACAATGTAATCCAAAGTTGGCTACCTCTTAACTGCACAGAGTTTTTGTTATAAAAACATGAATGCATTCTTCATAAACATGAAGCATTCGTCATTCTTCATGCTGTCAAAAGCTGGAGGAAATCATTAAACCCTGCCAATCGTGGCAGTACACATCCTTATAGAGAAGAACCTCAACGAAAGTTACCTTGCAAACCACAAAAGCTTTTTCTAATTGCCGCTAGAAAATATTAATTACCTGTGAATATTTACCATTCATTTCCTCGAATGGTGGTATTCGCTAGGTTTTTTAGTTGCTTGTAGCCGCCTAGCTCGTTAACCCAAATGTACATGTGCCGAAGCATCCTTCCCTATATAAGCGCCGAAGAGCAGAAGGTTTTCATAATTTTTCCTGTAGCGAGCCACTGGCATGGACACGCTTTCACTTTCCTGCAGCTTTTTCATCGCATCTTCAAGACCTTTCTCCTGTCGGCTGGATCCCTTCGTTCAAAGGCTCCCTGAAGAATGTTTCGTCCTGGAAAAACACCTCTTTGCCCGCCAGCCCTTCTGCCAGTCAACCTGGCGTCATCATTGGTCTTTCATCCCCATCTCCGGACCTCCAGGACCACTTGCCAAGCCCCTTTACCAACACCCGAAGCAGACCTCGACCTCGCCTTCACCATCAGGCTCTGCTCCTTCGGCTAAAATCCTTTCGCATCGCTTTCCATGTCCCTCGGCCGTCCCTGCTGCTCCTGCTCCCCACCATCAACACGGTCAACACATCGACTACTTCACCGGTCCAGTGCGACCAGACATCGGCTTCTGCCCTTAATATCCAAGCTCTCAAGAAAGCCTTCGCTCCGCAAAAGAGGAATACGCCAAGCTCAAGCACAAGTTGAAACATCATTCCTCCAGTGGAATGCAAAAACGTTCACGCACTTCAACGGAAACCCCGCTCGACCTTTTATCTCGCTCTTCTTGGCATACTCCAATGACGGCACGATCGTCTGACCAGCCCCTTTTGCGGTATCAAGTCCACAAACTAATGGATCGTGCTAGCCGAGACTTTCGCTACAAGCCATCCAAGACTTTCCTTGATTTGGACCCCCATAATGTTGCTAATTCGTCATTTTCATGCTCTGAAGCTTTTGCGAGTTCTCACCACGTGAAAGCTCACATAAATCATTTACACCCCCCCCCCCCCTCCGATTTTAGGCCCCTCAAATGTTTCTAATTTGTCATTTTCACGCTCTGAGAATTGTTACAATGTGAAAGCTCAAAGCATTTGCACTACCCCCTCCCAGTTTTCAGACCCCCAAATGTTTCTAATTAATCATTTTCATGCTCTGAAAGCACTGAGAGTTCTCATAGTGTGAAAGCTCATAAAGCATTTGCGAGAGTGCCTGAACCGCTGTGACCTTCGCACCAGAGTTGGACTGGGTCACTTCTTTTTTGACAAGGTGACCCGAAAATAGGTTGACCCGGTGACCCGGCCGAGCCATTTGGACCCGGTGACCCGGCCGACCCGTTTGGACCCGGTGACCCGGCCGACCCGTTTGGACCCGGTGACCCGGCAGACCTGACTTAACCCGGTGACCTGACCAGACATGGATTTACCTGATGACTCAGTTGGATCTTGATTGATCAGACGAAACCAGGCTTGACCCCGAGTGATCTTGGGCAGGGAAACATAATTGGAAATAAGGCCGGAGAAAAATCCGCTACTGAAAGCCTCCCCCTCCATCAACCCCACCCTGTAAGCTAACTCATTTTCAGCATTTCTATGCCTTGCCGTTGAAACCCCCATTTAGCAAGTTTTTTTTTAACTGCAACAAGTTACTTGTTAGCGAGCTGACTCATCTCACCAGCCAGTGGCCATTGAGGCTGTATTGCCTGATCGCAAATGATTCTTCGGTTAACTCAAAATTTTGTGGAAAAAATTAATTTTACTACATAATTTGTTCTTCATGACGACAATGTTTGGTCTATTGTTAAGCTTAAAGAACGAATTTAGCAGTAAGTATTTGTGAGTCCGACTCGACTAAAAAAAATAACTTTGTTTATTATTGTTGTTATTATTATTATTGGGTGGATATACTAAAAAAAAATAAAAAATTTCTATAGAGCACTTTCCATACTTCCACAGAAAAAAAATCAATTAATCTTAATCTGTGGCTTAGTTGGGGGGCAGTGGGTCTCCAAATCAGTTGAGATCCCCTGGTCAGTATAAATGGACAGATCTAATCCGAAAGTCCGGATCACCGGGTCCGACCCGAATTTCCGGTTCTGGTGCTCAGACCCAGTGACCCGGTGACCCAGCCTAAAACTTAACCCGAATGACCCGGTGATCCTGTCCAACTCTGCTTCGCACCTTGAGGTAGCATAAGGACACATTAAGGTAGCATGAGGACACTGATGTAGCAACAGGATACATTTAGGTAGCAAAACATTTTGGTACCGTGACCCAGTTTGACCTCGACCTGGTGTATCACTTCCAGTTTTCATGGGTGTCGCCCTCTTGGAAAATGAACGCACTTCCGGTTTCCACGGGCACTGCCATCTTGGAATATGACCGCACTTCCGGTTTTCATGGACGCCATCTTGGAAAATGGCCGCACTTCCAATTTGCATGGGCGCCGCCATCTTAGAAAATGACGCAACTTCCGGTATGACGTCACTTCCGGGGGTGTGGGGAGTGTTTCTGCCATATCGCAAATGCAGCCTGCTCATGTTTGTCATCAAACCATATTGCACAATGTATGTATCCAAACCACGAACTTTCTCCCCACCAACGCAAAAACTATTTTTATGTCTCAGTGTATCGGACACCTTGTGCCTCTCTACGGCACGTGCCATCCTGCCTGACAAAATGGATGCTGTAGGCCCTTTGTCGAGCAGGTCAAAGTAGGACTGACCAGATACTGTTATTCTTAACAATGATTGGTTCTCTTTCCTTCCTACATCTTGTCAAGCTCCAAAGAGTTGGACGTTCCGGACCAAAATTCGTTTATGGCCATGTTAAAATAGGCCGGCCCTGGTGCACCAGTCTCCAAGCTTCTTGGTCACTAACCTTTCCCTACTAGTTAGTGATCTTCGTTTGTGTTTTTTGATGTTTTCGGACACTGCAATTCTGGTGTCCCTCCTTCGCCCCAGCAATTGGCATTAGAGGGTCGAGTGTCCTTCCCTTTGTCTGTCTGTGCGGTCTCGTTGCTTTCAGCAATCTGCCCTCAGACTTCTGAGTGTTTCCACTCATCACTGAAGGCAACGTATATACTCTCGGTTGGCTTCACCGCCTGAGGGTAAGTCCAGCTCAGCGAAGCTCGAGAGCATCCATGCTGACTGAAACCACGCTGGACGGTGAGTTTCCCTGCCATGCTTGCGTGCCTGAGGTGCTGCACCTCAGCAGAACGGGTTGCTTTCCCATTCGTGTGAATTGGGGTTACCGAATCTTTCAGCTTCAACCTATCTCCAAGCTAAACTCGGTTCTGCTGACCGAGCTGGCTCAGGAAGTCCTTCGTACGTCCTCTGGGTACGTACTCTCATTCATTCCCATGGAGCTTCATTCTTGCAACGAGTCAAACTGTTTCTCAATCCTAATCGAAATTGTTTAGCTTAGCAAGGGCCCGTCCTATGCTCATTTAAAAGTGAGGAGGTAACGACATAGCAGTGAAAGCGTATGGTTAGTTGCGAATTTAAAGTGCTGTTGTGATCCCTCTAATAGCCAGAAATGGACTTGCTTAGGATGTTCTGAAAGATTGGAATATATTATTTCCATAGATCCTAATCGAAATTGGTTAGCTTAGGTAGGGATCGTCCTACGCCTATTTAAAGGTGAAGAGGTAATGGCCCAGTGGCGAAAGCGTACAGTGATTTTCAAATTCAAAATGCTCTTGCGAGCTCTTTAATAGCCCAACATGGAATGCTTACAATATTCTGAAATATGGGAATCTGTTCTTTCCACAAATCATAACCAGAAATTGTTTAGCTTAGATACACTTACAAATATGAGCATTACAATGGCACTTACAAATTGAAAATATAGCTGCTACAGGACAGTCCCTATGTAAGCTAAACAATTTCGGTGAGCATTGATGGAAAAAATAAATTCTGTTCCCACCTTTCAGAATATTCTAAGTATGTACATTTCGGGCTATTACAGAGCTCGTAAGAGCACTTTGAATTCAAAAATCACCGAACGCATTCGCTACTACGCCATTACCTCTTCACTTTAAATGGGCGTAAGACGATCCCTAGCTAAGCTAAACAATTTAGGTGAGGAGTGTTTGGAAAGAATAGATTCCCATCTTTCAGAATATCTTAAGCATGTCCATTTCGGGCTATTAGAAGGCTCTCAAGAGCACTTTGAACCCGAAAATTGCTACAACAAGCAATTAAAAAAAGGAGCGTTCGCACGAATTAAGGGTGATGTATTTGCAATACGATTTTGGGGTTGAATGGTTGCTTTTACGTGAAGGATGTATACCACATTTCCTGTCCAGAATTGTGTGCTGAACGTTTTTGTTTCACATTACGCTTTTGATTTGTTGACGGTTAAGGAGTTACAGCCCAAAAAAACATTTTTTAGCTGCTATTTTGACCGCCATCTTGGATTTAACGGCTCCTGGGTAAATTTCGAAGTGGCTCCATTACTAAAAATGATCTTGTAGGCATGTAGGTTCATCATACCGATTTTCATGCTTATATGAAAAAGTGAACGATTCTTTAGCTCTGCCATGGTTCAGTAAGTTAAGGTTTTTTAATTTATAAAATGTATGTAGATTATACGGTTGCTTATAGTGCCACAAATGCTTTGAACACTACTTCTCAGTGCAAGGTGCAACAGAGCCTAGTCACTGACCCCAGTTTGCCCTCCCTTATCCACTCTTCAACAAGCTGCATAAGGTACAACATCGCTGCTTGCTGTACAATTTGAGAAGACACTAGAGTTGTCTTAAGAACTAAGCCATTTCTGGCTTAAATCTTTATTATTAAACGAGCCAAGTCGCCCACTAGGCTGTTTTGAGGTACCCAAACAACCCAAAAATAACAAAACTACTTTGCAAAAAGAAAGGTGCCTTTCACTTATTGTAAACGAGAAATTGTAGAGAAAAATTAGTTTTTTTGCCTAGCTGCTATTTTGGTCTCCTCGCTGCAAAACACTTCCGATATTAAAAATATAACGATACGGATGAATCAACTTGTGGGGAATACGCCACCGTATTTCCTGTTAATCATCTCTGGTCGTCCCCGCCAAGGTTTTTATGAGATTAGGTCCACGCGTATTCTCAGGCGTCGTAGTGCGCACATCATATGAAAGCTCGCCATGCCGGTGTACCAAGAACCTCTACGTCCCTACGTCCTCTACGTCCCTGGGTGTACTATGCGGTAAACCGGAAGTGACGTCATGGGAAAATCCTGTTTGAGACATTATCTGTGGACGAAAGGTTTACAAATGAAAAACCCCCTGACAAGCGAGTAGATCAACAAGAACGTACGTGAAAACATCTTTAATTTCAAGTCCATCTTTAATAATCAAGTCCTTACGCACACTGCAAACGCACACTGCCCTGGGGGGGGGGGGGGGCTAACAGCGTCAGCAAATATAGTTGAGCGGGCAGAAGGGTCGACTACCAGCCAAGTGGATGCCAGATCGAACCCCATGACCAACAATGGTACACATACGGGACTTTAAAAAATAGTGATAAAATTCGCCTGATGATGCGAAAAAAAAGAACGAACAAGTATCTACTATATTACTACCATAAGTGCTCAAGGATCATGAGCAGCAGCAGCAGTAGCCAACAATTAAATACCAACAATTAAAGTTTATCGTTATAATTAAAAGTAACGTGTTTTTCATTTTTTATTTATTTATACTACGAGAGCTCTATACAGGCCTTACCCTATGCGCTCTACTCTAAACTAAGAAACTAAAACTAACTAAACAAAAGTGCACTAACCTTGCCATAAAACCACAGAGGCTACACAGAAATCACAGATCCAACCCCAATCAACCCAACCAAAACCAACCCAAGCCAACCAAAGCCAACCCAACCCAACCCAACCCGATCCTAAGTAGGACAAACACTGAGCGGCTGGCAAAGAAAAACCAGAAATCACCATGGTGTTTTTCATTCTTCGTGCACGTGGGATGTCTTTGCTAACAATTCTTGGTGCACGTGTTATGTATTTCAAACTTTCATCTAAAGCAGTTCATAGTTGATGGGTAAAATGAAACACCCCGTGTTTCAGCTAAACCCGTGTAATTTTAAACCAACTAAGCTACGTTCTTAAAATTGGCAGCTATTAACGATAAAATAGATTATTTTCTTCATAGATTTGCTTTCTGAGCTGAGCTGAATTGTTTCAAAGCAAGCAGCAACAATCATTGCATACGCGACCGTTCATGCTCAAAGGGTTTAACGAGCGTTAACCACTCCTGGTCATCTGCACGAAGCCCTAAGGCCCGTTCATACTCGGTAAATGAACAACAATTATAACTGCAACAAATTATAACGACAATGTACCTCATTTTGTTGTGGGGTGTGCCATTGTCGACGTTTTGACTTTCGCTGATGAGTGGACTTACTTGCTCACTGAATGCTGAGTTTCTCAGTGATTGGGTTTTTTTTATAGACTTCAATCAAACTTCATTGTCACTTTTCCGGGGCTACACCAAAATAGCGAATGTCCCGACTTTTCCGCCTAGGGATGGATGACAAGAGGGAGAAAAGGAGAAAGAAGGGTAGAGGGTAGAAAGAAAAGAAACCCCCTCTCCGGGGGAGGGGGGGGCAGCCGCCCCGGAAGGGGAAGGGAGTGTGTGGGGGGGGGGGACATTAAAACCAAAGACCAGACACCTCACAGACCCCACACTGGGGGAGTATGGAAGGGGGTGCAGTGGGGTGCGGGGGATATACGGGTGGGTGGGGGGGGGGGGGGGAGAATTTGACAGCGCAAGTTACTTTCTTAACACGACAAAACACCGGTAGAAGCTAAGTTCTGGGAATTCAATCATCGTGCAGCATGCACGGGTCCAGCTAGTGTTAAATAAAATCGACTTTCATCATGGGCCTGTATGTAAGAACTGCACTGACAGCTGATGAAGTTTACTGACAATTTTTTACAAATTCTGTTGTGTTGTCGTCAGCGATAACAACTTCAAAGAGTCGTATCAGGTACGTCAACTAATGCAGATACTGAACACAAACAAATTTGATAATGTTTATCAACACGAGTGTGACACACATGACGACGATGGCATTTAAAAAAAAATAAGTAGGGCAAATTCTTTAACAGTGGCAAAAATATCACCCCAAAATATCAATAAAATAATTAGGTTTGTTACATCGCAAGATTAAAAAAAAATTGTTACCATGGTTACTAAATTACAGTGTAAAGCCACCATGCTTTCAGTGTTTAATAGTGGCTTTCAGATTTAAAAAAAAAAGTGCATGTCAGATGTTTTGTGATGTATTCCTTCCTAAAGTAGCGACGGTTTGGTTTAAAGAACAAAACCGTTATCAAGCAAGTTTAAAGCAACAGCTACGTCAAAAAACATATCAAACAAACAAAAATTAAAAACAAAAATGAGCCAACAGGCTCGCCATTTCGTCACCTGAAAGTGAGTAAAGGCGTGCAGGGTGGCTACAAAGAACAAAATAGAAAGGAGCCCAATCTAGGTTACGCCAATTGCCGAGACAAAGCACAAACTAGTAGTGTTAGGAGCGTTGTGAGGGCGGTATTTATAGCGTGGTCTAATGCGCCTCTGGTGGTGAAATCTTTTTTGGTAACAGGTTTAATTAAACTCTTTAATTCTCAGGTCTCTAATTCTGTCACAATATGCAAATCTTTTAAAAAGCTGTCATTGTATAAAGATTTCATCACCAGAGGTGCATTGGAGCCGCTAAAGGTTTATGACGTCACACACTGCTGAAAGGGGGATTCCTCAAAACCGTCGCTTGCACCTCGCGTGTAGGGATCCATCTTGTTTAAATTTGATTTTATTGCTTTTATTTAATTCAATTTATTGCAATCGTTCTTTCAAAGAAGGCTTGGCAAGCGAGATTGCTCGCTGCTTGGCAAGCCTCGCGCGACAAACAAGACGGCAATAAGTTGCGGGCTATAAAAGGAACAGTTCTGGAATAACAATCGGCATGTCCCCGAGTTTCCAGGAAGAGGTGGTGTTACGCCGTTTGCGTATTGGTCACACCAACCTTACTCGTTGCTTCCTTTTGAGGGGGGGGGGGGGGGTGTCCCTCCTGAATGTCATTGGTGTCGCCGGCCACTCACGGACCATCACGTTCTTGTTAATTGTCACCTAATCCAGGAGCCCGTGACTATAATTCTACGTCATAATATTTACAGAATGTTTTATCAACTTCAGAGAATATCGTTCCATAGGGGAACGATAATGGCTCGGACTTACAAGCCCACCCCGGGGTGTGTAGCAGCAGAACCCCCACAAAAAGTGGATGACATTACCCCATGATCTACGGTGAAGATCAACACGTTTAATCATTCACATTGATCCACATGCCTTCACTGAATCCGAAGTATTGGATGTGTGTTGATTTAATGGATTCATTATCTGTAAACATTACAGTTGCTGCAAACGTTTACGTTGCTGCAATGGAAATTTTCCACTTCAGAGCTTACCTGGACAAACGGAACCAACCCAAAAGAGATGAACTTTATCAAGAACTCCTGGCCTTGAACAGCAAAGGAGAATGGCACAATTAAGCAGGTGTCCAATCTAATGACACCCAGCGGTTTGTTGACATCTCTGAAATAGTAAAAAGTTTGGGAACTACTTTATGCAAAGCTCTTCTAGGCTTTCACTGTTTTACAGGATGCGACTAAGCAGCCACTTTTGCACGAAAGGAATTTGAATTACTACGGACAGATACAGACGTTCAAATTGCATTTGCAAGGCTGTCTGATGAAGAAGATATTAATTTTCTCTTCAAACGATTCTGCAACTGGAGAAGTATGTTTGGAACTTGTACAGAAAACAGGTGCCTCTGCGAACACTGCAGTGCGACAACAGCCATTTTTGGTCATGTGCATGCCAAAACAAAACAGTGGTATTATGGACACAATAAAGGAACTTGATGGAAGCACCATGACCCCATGCAAGTTAGTTCTTGAACAGAAGATTCGACGATGAAAGTACAGTCAGAGGCATTTCTTATGTTACATTCGCTGCCCGATGTTATCCTGCTTGGCCAAGCTTCCCTGCTCGACGGGTTGTTCTATGTCGACGAAGTAGGAGGGGAGAGCTGCAGTGCGGAGTGTTGAGTGTTAGCATATTATTTACGTTTGGTGTTCCCCGGGCCCAGCGCAAAGTTTTAAACTGAGGTCTCTTTTCCCAGGCCCATAAACTCATTATTGGGGTGCTCTGAAAAGTCCTTCATAATCTAAAGAATTTTTTTTATACTAGTGATAATATGGAGGCTTTCCTCTTTTTTTAACCATCACTCAGTAGGAGCAAAAACCCCTCCCAGGTGGGGCTCGGGTTAATTTTCCCTTTTGCCCCCCCCCCCCCTTTCCCGCCGCCAGTGCCTTACAACCAGTGGTGTAAAGATAAACGAAATAATGTTGGAGGTATGGCTAGCAAACGAAGGGAACAGTAAGCTTCCAACAATCCGTAAGATATTTTTAGATTTTTAACTCCTTCATAAAGTGTTGAGCATGAAGGTGATGGATTTTATCTCCTACCCTGCCTGCCTACGTTTGCCTTACACGAATTTAAGTTGGAAAGTAAGCTTACATGTGTTTCTTACAGGTGCTGTTTGGTTCCATTTTATTTATTGTTGGTTTTCCCGAGTAACAGTTTTGCTACATGCAGTCAAACCTATTTCTGTAGGACCGATTTCTGGGCGCCCCCTTTGCTCCCCCCCCCCCCCAATTACTCCCAGTCGTGCTAATTAGTGTTGGACTTGGGTATGATAAGCAAACGAAAAGTTAGAAGAGGATGGCACAACTACCAAACAATAATCCCCCAAACTTTTATTTTTTTTTATTTTTAACTTCTACATAGTGCGCTGAACATGAAGCTGACGGATGTTATCTCCCATTCCGCTAGTCAAAAAGTAATAAGCTTACAGTGTGTTTAGTTCAGTTTTAGTGACCGTTGTGTTCCCTGAGTAACAGTTTTGCTACATGAAGTCAAATTTATTTTCATTGAGAACAAAGGAAGAACTGTGAGTAGTTCGTATAATTAGCCTGCTCCTGTCCACGGTGGCGATGCTACGGGGGGCGTGGGGGGGGGGTGGAAAAGAGGTAAGGGTTCTCTCGTAACATTGTTCCGTGTTCACCCAGCTTACCGCTTACTCAAAACTTACAAGTAAAAATACAAATCCAAGTTGTTTGTATTGATACAGTTGTTTATATTAGTAAAAATGAAAATTTGATAGGACCGAATATTAAACTTAATACCCGGCTGATTAAAAGCAGTGGTGGCGCCACGGGGGGGGGGGGGGGGGGGGGGGGGGGGGCCCCCCGGCGGGGAAGCCCCGCCCCCCTGTCGGGGAGTAACCGAAATTCTCGTCGGGGAACAGCCAGAAGACTGAGTCCACACGACGACATAAAATTCGTAAAAATTTGGGGAGGAAAAGCTCAAAATAGAGTTTGCCGTTTTGCTTGAGTAGTCCTCATCACCTCCACATTTAACAGCTGTCTTAGTTAATGCAGAAACGTTAACTGAGTGTGTACAAAACAAAAGTTGTTAAGGATTCTAGTTAAGTTTTCGTCATTTGAATTCGTGATACCAAGAATTTATAGGGTTTATAGGGTGGCTAAACTGAAAATTGATTTGCTGCGTTAGACCGTAAACTCCATGATTTGACAGGCATCTTAGTTATGAGACACGTTTGGGATGCTAATGGCTTACCAGTTATTTCTAAAGGAGAAAGCCCGAATTTAAAAGCTCAACGCACAACACGAATGACGGCCAACTGTGTGTTGTTGCTATGGTTAAATATTTTTCAAACCCAAATTATTCAGTGTTAGTTAACGTTAATTTAATAATATGTAAAAAAAAAATTTAATTCATCAGTTAATTTAATTTGTAAATAAAATGTGTTGAAAAAAAACAGAATTTTGGTCACAATTAGGTTTTTACGACCTCTCATGCTAAAGAATGTTTACGAAAAACATCCGACATTTGCTTTACAATTTGGTGCAAACGTGTCTCAGGAAGCCCAAAATAGGCCCTCAGATAGCATAAAATGCTTCAGCTTCGTGGATTCCGCCCCGCTGGGGTCCCTTACAGCGCTCCCCCACACCCCCTAGCTTCGCCGGGCCCCTGCTAAAGTAGTACAAACATAAAAAAAAATGTTCGTTTTCTTTGCCCCCCTGTCGGGGAATCATTGCCCCCCAATCTGAAGTTGGCTGGCGCCACTACTGATTAAACGAAAGTTGGTAGTTAGGCATAGTATTGGACGGGAGGGGGGGGGG
>JAHWFP010063875.1:0-14159 GCA_023313725.1 Lithobius niger
CACGACACGACTTAACGTAACATAACATAGACACGACACGACACGACACGACACGACTTAACGTAACATGACCTAACTTTTAGATTCGCTCGTCTTCATGAAAGGCGCTCCAACTGGTAGGAACAACAAAGTACGACTAATAGTGTGCCACTATGCTGAATGTCACACACACAAAAAAACGTATCACAAACAACTCTCAGCGTTTCTTAACCACGACGGGGAAAAGAAATGGCTGCCAATGAAAATACATGGATGTACATCCGTCTCTCGAATTATTCCTACGCGTAAGACCTTGCATTATTTAATTTATACATTTCACTATTATGGGGCAGCTTTACTTTTTGATTCGCCTGTCTTCGTGACGGGCGTTGCAACTAGTAGGAACAATGAAGCACGACTAAATTCTAGTATACCACGCTGTTCAATATCATAAAAAAAAAACATAAACTACAGTGGTACTACCCTTCATCATTCCAAACAAGAAATTTGCTCAAATTTACATGCTGTAGCTTAATCATAAACGTAGCCACAGGAGGAGCAGAAACAACTGAGGATGGGAGAGAGTTCCATATTTTGATTCATTTTGTTTGCAAAAAATGAAACCTGTAGTCCCGTCTGGCATTTTTAAACCAGTTTCCAATGGTAGCCTCTAGTATGACCAGCGTTTCTCACTGAAAAAAAAGGGGGGTGGGGTCAACATCTACAAGTCCCTTAATAATAGCGAAAGCAACACAGAGATCAGCCGTCAGTCTTCGCAGTGGCAATGATTTTAAGTCAGTTAAAGGAGCCTGTCTGCATAAGAACTGTGGTATAACTCACGCAGGGACTTCGCGAAGCGTCTCTTAAATGATTATATTTTGTCAATATCTCCCTACAGATAAGGAGACCAAACTAGGCTAGCGTACTCGAGAAGTGGTCTTACAAAGACTTTCAAAGCCCAAGTTAATGTTTTCTTCAACTTGGGGATAAAAACGCGTGAAATCCATGCACTAATACGCACAACAACGAGTTCAATACTCATAGGCTATTTATATTTCGGGGGTTAAGGATAAATATGTTTCCCCTTCTTCATTTAAAAGATGCATAAGTCAAGAACGATTAACTGTGTTTTGCTATTTCTTTTATAAATGAAGGTGGGGGGATGAATTTGGCTTTAACCCCCGAGCCTCTTTATTTTATAATCTTTTTATTTGGGGAGGGGGAGGGGGCAAGAGGCAATCGTCTACCTGGAAATCGCATAATTGGAAGAACGTATACAGTATAACGGAAAATCGTCTAACACGAAATTCTTATAATGGAAAATCGTCTAATATGAAATTCTTATAATGGAAAATCGTCTAATATGAAATTCGTATAATGGAAAATCGTCCAATACCCCTGTCTCTCTCGTGCTGCCCCGCTCGCTTCGGCTACACATATAACATCAGAAACCGGCAGTTGTATTATTGTCCAGTTAGACATTTATCCATTATATGATATTCCGTTTCGATGGTTTTCCAGATTTTTTATTTAGGCCGATATTAGACAATTATCCCATTAGATGATTTTCCAGTTAGACTTCCGTCGAACATTCCTTTTTGTTTGCGTAGTGCTGCACGTGTTCAACTAATGTTGCTTGTCTTACATTTCACAAATTTGCGACTACTTTTCTACTTGACTGTTGACTCGTTGTGACTTCACAGGCTTTTCTAGTGTGACTATAAGATCAAGTATAAGTCACGATGTTAGAAAGAAAGAATACTTTAACACGTCAACTGGCACTCGTTGCGAGTCCCGGTTTTCTAATGCCACGCTTTCAACCATCAACCGCATAATGTTTTTAAGATAACATCCGTATGCATGAGCATTCAAATTCGGTAACAAAAAAATCAACAAGTTCCGTAAACTGGTTGACAACTGATTGGTGGGGTGGTTTTTGCTCGCCCCCATTTCAATGACGTCAGTCATGTGTCATGGCCGCCCAACAACATCTTTCTTTTCCGATTCGTTTTGCCCAATTTCTCTCGGCTGGAAATTGACTGGAAATGACATGACGTTTCCGGTTCCGGTTGGTCATGTGGAAGTGAATCCTTTTTTCCGAATTCAACGAAAAAATAACATTCAGGGGAGTTTTCATGACTATGGAAACAGGGGATTTGCCCTAGGCCCATCGCTCCGTTTCTAGAAGATTTCGGCGGCTTTCAACCGGTCTCTCGATTGCTACGGCAAAAAAAAAATGTTTCGGCTGTCTGTCTGTCCGACCAAAATGAACAACTGCCGTACAAAATAAAGCAGGCCGCGTTTATATTTCGCTGATGCAGCGTACGAACGCCAAGGAAAATTCACTTTTTTGTATCAGTGTCAGCTTTAATCTCTTCAGTGCCGGTGACTGAACGGATTAATCCCATTTTTAGTGGAAACACTTGAAACTAAGGGTAACAAACGAAGCGTATAGTGGTTCCACCATTTAAATTGCTATTAAGAATAAATAAATACGGATGCAAACCTATTTTCGTTGCCTTTTGGACTTAAATGTCAAACTACGTGAGCGGAGAATGGTATCCACGACCTTTGAAACCAAAAGATAGAAGTCCTACCGCTAAGCCTTACCGACACAGCCAAAAGGAAACTTCCATAATAATAACTTTTTTTTATTGTGTTAAGGTACCACAAGAACTACAGTGTATGTAGTTGTATATGTGGCACGATCAAATCAAAAATACATGGTGTAAGTAGCAAACTACAAAATTAAAGTAAAATACAACATAAAATCTTAATTAAACAAAAGAACTTTACTTGTTATAATCTCGTAGTTCTATAATTTTTAAATTGCTATTTTTAATATATGTTTAATTTATTTTTTCACCTTATTTCCCAAGCAATACTTTTATTATCTTATTCTGCACTCTTTGTAATCTCAAAACGATAGTCTGTCGCAAAACCATAAACTTCAATCCCGTATCTACGCAAACTTTCTATCCATGCATTTTGTAGAATTAGTTTATTCTTTGCAAGTATTTTGTATTATATAACTTTGGTATCATTTGACGTAGTTTTGTCATCAATTTTTGTATATGCTGTTTAAAATCACATTGCAAATCTACATCCATTAGGTATTTAAAACGTTTTAAAGGGGGGTGGGGCAAAGGTTAAAAACGTTTTACTGTAAAAAAAAATTAAACGTTTGCCGACTATTGTCGAAAAAACTATTTCAAGATTTTACGATTGTCTTATTTGTACTGCACAAGAAAGTTTCCTTGCTCGCGTCACAAAGAGAAAAATGTTGACGATATAGGCCTAGTTAACATATCGAATCTGTAACCACAGCTACACATTTCTACCAAAAATTGCAGTAAATAACGAAGCTTTCACGGATTATTTACTAAAAATTATTCTTGCATTACATCGTGGTGTTCGAAAACTACAGTAAAGATTTGTTCACTGCGTGCTGCTAAGTTGAAAATGGCCGTAATAATATACAAACTAGAATGAATAACAAGCAGATTTCGAGAGTGGTGGGACATTTTTAGCTAAATCCTTTGCTTCTGATGCGTAAAAAAAATAGGAGAGCAGGTACGGCGGTAATTCTTCATGTATACACCAGGATCCAGTTTTCTTCTAAAGCCGCCGAAAGTGAATTTAGGGCATGGGAAGGGATTTAAAAAAAAAAAGATCTTTTCCTGCTGTAAATAAAAGCGAAAAAAAAACAGGCGAGAAAAGCCAGCAAATTAACTGCACAAAAACGGCTTCGCCGTTGAGAAAAAAAAAACATTAGAGCTCTATCCTCGTGGAACTGAATAGGAAGAGTGAAGGATTAGGGTTCACTCTTACGAAACGAACTTTAATTTGGACTCTAATTCAAGGATTGTGACGTACCAACCTCCACGCACGCGCGTACACGTACATCATACAAATCGTACAAATAAAACCGTTGAATACCTAAAAATACACACATAAAATACAAACACATACATGCACAAGAACCGTCTGGAACTTACACTCACAAACACATACAAAACATACGCCGTAAATAACAAAACGCCTACAAAATTTACAATAAAAAATACCCACATAATCACTCACACGACATAGAACTAAAACAGAAACCAACAAACAGTAACAATTCAAACACAAATACCTTGCACTTTCTCAAATTTCCAGTAAGTAGAAACGTTGGAGTTCAAATTGTAGTTCGTTTCGTTCGAGTGAACTCTAATCCATTTTTTTATTTGTGTACTTCTCTACTGTCAGTTCCGTGGGGATACGAGCTTTAATGCCTTTTTTTTCTAAACGGGGAAGCCGTTCTTTGTTCAGCTAATTCTTTTTCATTTTTATGGAGCTCTAAGAAATGTCTAAAATGTATTGTTTATAGCTAGGAGATTGTTTAGAATACCTAAAAATCTGTCATCTTCTGTAGGGCGAATCCTCCCCCCCCCCCCAGGTGATTTTACCAGAGACCCCTTACGGCGAACCTTGTGGGAGGTCCCTCGGAACCAAATAATGGGAATACAGTCTAGTTTAGTGGTCCGAGTGTTCGGCCATCAGCCAAATGGACGCCGGAGTCCGGACCGAATACCTTAACTAACCAAGGTACATACTTTATGTAAATGGAAACAAAAACAAGCGGCTGAAGTGGTTACCTAGTTTTTTATTTTAACTAATTTTTGGACGCTGAATCAAATGGTGAAAACCGTATGTGTCTACTGGTACCGTTCTATAGGTCATGAGCTCACTTGTCGGCCACTTCCGGTCACTTCCGGTCACTTGTGGGCTACTTCCGCTTCATACTTCCGGGTTTTTTTTATGCTTTTTAACTAATTTTTGGACGGTGAATCTAATGGAAAAAACCGTATGTGTCTACTGGTACCGTTCTATAGGTGATGAGCTCACTTGTCGGCCACTTCCGGTCACTTGTCGGCTACTTCCGCTTCATTCCTTCGGGTTTTTTTTTCATGCTTTTTAACTAATTTTTGGACGATGAATCTAATGGTGAAAACCATTTTTCTCCATCTTGTACCGTTCCAAAGATGATGGGGTCACTCGGCCACATCCAGGCACTTCTGGGCCACTTCTGCTTCATGTTCGGTTTTTTTTTTAAAGTCCTATTACTTAAATTTTGGACGCTGAATCTAATAATGAAAACCTTTCATATCTATCTAGTTTCGTTCCATAGATAATAGGCTCACTTGTCGGCGTTTTCCGGTCACTTGTGGGCCACTTCCGCTTCATGCTTCCAGTTATTTTTTAAATTCCGTTTAACTCACTTTTGGATGCTAAATCTAATGGTGAAAACCGTATGTGTCTATCTGGTACGGTTCCATAGGTGAAGAGCTCACTTGTCGGTCACTCCGACCATTTGTGGGCCACTTCCGCTTCATAAGTCAGTATTTTAAAATTTATTTTAACTAATTTTCGGACGCTGAATCTAATGTTGAAAACAGTTTGTCTCTATGTGGTACCATTCTATAGATGATGGGGTCACTCGGCCACATCCGGTCACGTGTGGGCCACTTCCGCTTCACTTCCCGGTTTTTTTTTTACCCTTTTAACTAAATTTTGGACGATGATTCTAATGGTGAAACCGTTTGTCTCTGTCTGGTACCGCTCTGGAGTTTAAAAAAGCCGACGGACGGACAGACTAAGTCGTTGCAATAGTCTTTTCAGCCGTTTTGGCCGAACTGAAGACGAAAAAGAAATCTCAAAGTCGCTTGGCGACGCATACGAGTACGAAAGCTGGGCCGATCTGGCGTGCACCTGCCATGCAAGTCGTTAAACATTGCTGCTGTTCTTACCATATTTAACGTTCCATATTAATTTCCTCGCTCCCTTCCCCCTAACGGATTTAAAACACTATGCAAATTCTCGAGCTGTCCAACTTTTACGAACTAAAGTTGCCCCATTGCTATGTTAGGCTTCACCTCATCGCATCGCGGCACGCAAGGCGGCATCATCGTGCGGTGTTTTCTCTGGCTACACGGTTTAACGATTTAACGTTTATAAAGAAACGGAAATTATCTGTCAATATTAGTGTTAAACGAAGAAACGCAACGGAGTGAATATTGTAAACAGTGAAGAGTGACAAAGTGAGCTAAGAATGATCAGTAGCATGTGAATTTGGTAATTATCTGGAATAACTACTTTGCAAGCTAGCGACTTAATTCACCTACCTATCGATTCCTTTTGTCGTAAAACGTGCGAAAATCATAACGAATACGTGCGCAAACGCTTATTTAATAAAAAAAAATTATTAAAACACGGTAAAACGCTACTCACAACACGCTAGAAGCGGACGCTATTCAACGCGATGACACCGCAACATAGAAAACCTGATTTCGACCAGAACATTGGCAAACGGAAATTACCTTCATTTGCGACGCGACGCAATTTTATGTTTATATTTTATTTTTATACCAATATTTCTTTACAGTGTGAACGATGTCCGCAGGGGCGCGCTTCGCGCGCACTATATATACATCGAGAATTTGTGTAATCAGAAATAATATGACGCAAGCATTTGTGAAACAAGGAACAAATTATGTCACTTCCTTGTTTCACAAATGCTTACGTCATACTTTTTCTGATTATACCGATTCTCGAAGTATATTATAATGCGCACCAAGCGCGCCCCTGCGTACTGTGATTCCGGCCCCAAATATCACCGTCTGCCTTGGAAAGAGATAATTTTCGTTTAGTAACGTTCTGGGCGAAATCAGGTTTTCTATGTGGCGGTCTCATCGCGTTGAATGGCGGCCGCTTCTAGCGTGTTGTGAGAAGCGTTTTAACGTGTTTTAATATTTTTTCTTCAATAAATAAGCGTTTGCGCACGTTTTCATTATGATTTTCGCACGTTTTACGGCGAACGGAATCGATAGTTAGGTGAATTAAGTCGCTAGCTTGCAAAGTAGTTATTCTAGATAATTACCGTGATTTTTTTCGTCACACTTGCTGCTGACTTGTCATCGTTTGTTTGTTTGTTTGTTTAGTACTAATATTTATAAATAATTTCAGTTTCTTTATCCTCGTTGTAGTACAGCGTATGTTTGTTCAAGGTGAAGGTCGAGTCCAGGCTCCCACTCGGTGTCAATTGGGTTCGACAGATCCGCAAACTTCTAGCAACCAGACTGAGTTGTCTCGCTGCTCAGCCACGATGCCCAATTATTTCATAGTGTATTAATACTAGAATCAGTGCACACGTTAAATCATACGTATTAACGTCTTAAGAGTTTTTTTCTCTATTCATCAGTAGTATATTATGTCAAAAATGAATCGCCCGTACCATATAGTAAACCAAGGCCAATTCTTCCACTAGTAAACGTTTTTACAACAGTGTAAGGGTGGGTTTACGCAACGACTCGCCTTTGCATTTTCGCAGCTAGAACTCAATCGCGATGGCAAAGGTGACATAGCCATGGTAACAATGCTAAATGGATTAACTAAATCCGACATCGTGTGAGTAAATACTTGCAGTCTTATAATCCGTGCCAATAATATAAAGATTTCCTCATAACGAAACAATTTTCCCAAACGCTTCTGAACTCACGTTATTTGCTCTTTTCGTTGCGAGGCGGCAGACATAAAACCGCCGCCATGTTGGAATTTGAAGCGATTTCTAGCTTCTAGCTGCGAGAATGCAAAAGCGAGTGGTTGCGTAAACGTGCCCTAATGGGAGTAGTAATATGACTTCATCCAGATTCTTCTTATCCCATGACAGTATAGGAAATATGGCAGTAATTGCTGTCAGCGTACAACGATAACTGGATATCAGAAAGAACATTCCATGGAGTCATCGAAAATTTGGTGGTCACACATTTTCATTTCCTCTACCCCCTTCTCACACCCCCCCCGGGACCTGTTAATTGACCGGTTCCTAAGCTGAAAAAACACGACGACCGCTTCTCACTGATAAAACGTTTCAATCTTCGCTACAAGAAAAGGTCGTGTTTTTATGGTTACGGTGGACGTGGCCGTAACCATAAAGCTGCAACCAGGTCAAGCAATTCAGACGGATCCATAAAATTCAACTTGTCCGTGTCGATTGCCAATAAAACCTTGAAGGTGTTATTTTTCAGCCACTTAAACGATCACAACAATCGCTTACAGTTAGCTGTGGCCTTTTTTTCTAGTTGTTTATTTTTTTTTTTTTTTACGTTACGTAGCTCACTGGCTACTAATCTGCAAATGCTATTTGCTAGGCTAGCAGTAGTGATGTGTTGGGAACTGGGCTTCGGGTTTACCTTTTGTTGTTCACAACATAACTGACGGGGACGGGAGTTTAGAGTATTGCTTGCTAAACTGGAAATGGGGTTTTGGGGCCAAAACCTAACGTTCAATGCTTCTATAAACCTAAGATGGAAAGTTGTTACCCAAAGAGTAGTTCAGTTTCATTATTGTGGATTTATTAGCGTGCCTGAATTGCGGGTTCGGGTACAAAAGGTTCGAAAGGAATGAACGTTTGGCTCGTTTTTGTTGGACTAAAGCCAAATGTACGGAATTTAAGTTTCAAAGGTTACTAATACAGAATGTAAGCTTATAAAGTAGGTCGAGATACTGCAACTCGCTCAAGCATTTGGTTAATTGGTTAAGTCTGGATTGAGTTAAAATTGGGACGAGGGTTAAGGGAAAATATTCTAAATAAAGGTCCTAAAAGGCATCCAAAATGGCGATTGGCGAATGAACTAGAAAATTTACGTGTCGTAAGTTTGTATCATGAACTAAAAGAATAATTTTCCAACATTACACCGAAATTTAGCGTCGATGTTTAATTTCAAGGTTCAATTTTATTTGTGGGCGATGTGGGATTGGGTCGGTTGGGTTGGGTCTCATTTGCGAATTACTTGTTGAAAATTCCACAACAAATAAAACTGAACCTTGAAATTAAACATCGACGCTATATTTCGATGTAATGTTGGAAAATTATTCTTTTAGTTCATGATACAAACATGCGACACGTAAATTTTCTAGTTCATTCTGTTAAAGTGTGAACTGGAAACGGTGAAATTGGGTATTTGTCTACTTTTTCACCCATGGGGTTTATGGTAGGGCCTTATTGTGGTTCCGCACTTTGGTGTAGTGTTGGTTTTGTAGTTCTGTCGTTTGGTTGTTGTTGTTATTGTTATAAGTTTAGGATGTGTCCGTTGCTTTGGCTTGAATTTCACCTGGCAGGGAAGGAATGTCGTAGGCTATGAGGAATGCCTTTCATAGCACTTCCACGAAGTAAGGACACGCTTGGCGTGAAATAATGAAGTACCCGAAATTTGAGAAAGAAATGTAAAGATTTCAAGTGTATAAGAGAGTTAATTAGCCAATGCAAATTAATAAAGTTTTAGAGCTGTTGCAGTTTGCAGCCCATTATCGGTACCTTTTAAACTTGGACACAGTGGCCGAGCAAAAAACCCGAGATGCCTTTATCTACAAATAAAAGCTCAAAGCCATCGAATATAGTTTCAAGTCCTAGTTAACGTCCAGTCATACTCATGTAAATCGATTTAAGAATTTCCCGTCGCGAATTCAATGAAAACCAGTGTAGCCAGACCAAAGAAATTCATGTGTCGTACCATGGTCTGCTGATAAATTCATTTTTTCCCAACTATTTGGCCACACACTGGTTTTCATTCTTGTCCCCAGACGATACGACAGGAGTTTATTTATTGTTCATTTTACTGCAGCTTCATTTTTCTTCTTAGTTCGTTAACTCGGAAAAGCAACGAATTACATTTCCATCTCCGTTCAGTCATATTATTCTACTATACTAACAGTCTGTCTGGAATGAGCCAGCGTCAGACGGCAAGAATTTTCAGTCCGTACACTACTGTCCTTAGGGCAGAAGCGGTTTCCCCTATATTTTGTCGAGTTTTGTCACAGGAGCATATTTTTCCTCACTCCCAACTGCCCGCAGGGTCAACAAACACTCAATAAAAAAGGTTTAAAAATGCGTTATGTATTGTTAAAAAAGACTCAAGCTCGATGCATAAAACGTTTAAAACACTGGTACGCTACTTAATATTTTGGAGCAATTCAGTGGTTGGCTCCATTTTCGAAGGTTAAAAATAAAAACAAACACCCGAACTCAACAACATGCTTTCCAAGTCACCATGTTGAATAAAATGCCAAAATGTTGAAAATGGAGCCAACCAGTGAATTGCTCCAAAATATTAGGCACCAGTGTTTTAAACGTGTTATGCGTCGAGCTTGAGTCTTTTTTAATAATAAAAGCACTCAATAATACGGCTTGATCTCTTTATGTCCATCTGCACCCCTTTTTGTGGTATGCATGGTATGTTTTCACCACTGGTGTTTACAATCAGTCACGTGAGAAAAAGTCGTACCACGAAGGCTGGCCGCGTTGCCTAGCTATCGATTCGGGACGACTCTTTAATTACCCCCAACTCATGTCGTTTGCCTCCTGTCACACGAACCAACTTACCCTCCCGACCCGCTTTTTAGTCGTGTCGAGAGTGAAAATCTTGCCGCCTGACATGGGCTTAAAGGGAGGAAAAATCCCTGTTGGTCAAACCCTGGTGTTAGGGCAAAAACACACAAGAATAGTAAATGGTAAAATTCACCAGGAAAAAGCGTTAACATTCCAGGATGTTTTTTAAAGTAATACTTTGGGAATTCCTTTCGGCGTGTAAAAGAACGTAGTTCCCCACTTTTGACATTAAATTCCCCTCGGGGTTAACTCAAAAAGTCTAGGGATTCTCCCCCCTCATATTTTTCGTTTCCCTAGAGTTTATTTACCCCACCGCATAAGTCTCGATTGTTGGGGAGGGGGTTACAATGACGTAATACTCACCACTCTTCGTAAAATATGGTCGTGAACATTTCTGGTGCTGTTGCAGAGCGCATACGCTGAGGAATGGCTGAATATTACAGGAGCTCGCGTCGTATCCAATGCATCTGTCATAGTTTCTATGGAAACGTGCGCTAGATCCACCAACATGCCTAGCCGATTCATTTCCATGACTACTAGCTGCAAAAAGAAAGAAAAAACGTAAATTGCGGATTAACAAAAAATTTGAATTAGCTAATAGGTTCAATCGCTGAAATGAAAATAAAAACTTTTCACTTCCGAGTTTCGTAATGCTCCATACCAAAAAAAAAACTAATTAAAAAGGAAATTATTAGTTTTTAAGTTTGAAAATTTATAACAAGAAAGAAGTAAACAAACAACACAAGTGAAAATAATTCACTAGAAATACTTAGTTCAGGAAGTACCTACGCTTCGTCAGAGTGGCTTGATCCGGATTCGAACTGGCAACCCAATCTGTCCCCAGATCACTGATGTAACGCCTTTATCAGTGGAGAAATGGGAATACCGGTAAAGGCGTTATGACAGTGATTTGGGGACAGACTGAGTTGTCAGTTCGAATCCGTGTCACGTCACTATGATGGGACGAAAGTGTAAGTTGACTTACTGCACTACGTTATTTCTAGTGAACGCTGAATGGCTCGTTTTCTTCTTTCCTTTATACAATTTTCAACGATTTGTGTAGATTTACTTGAAAATTAAATTTATGACGGAAAGCAATTTTAACTAGTAGTCATTCAACTTTTAAGCAATTTTTACTTTTTTAACTTTTAACTTTTCAAACAATTTTAAGTCAAAAGTAATAAAAGTTAAGTTTAAAGTTTAAAAGTTTAAAGTTAACCTCTTAACAATTAAAAGTTGACAATTTTAACTTTTTTTTAACTATTACTCAGGCAAAACTAAATTAAATTCGAAAATCAGCGTTTGTCATCAGAAACATTACTTTTTCGTACACACTCTTCGTAACTTGTAGGAAAAATATTTATTCAGTAGTGAAAATGATCGACTTTCTACGTTGGATAAAAGAAAATACGTGAACCACTACTGGTACATTGAACTTAATTGACCATTTTTAGTTTTGTTTATCATTGTGTCTTATGAACTAACACACTAAGAAAAACGCGCACAATATTCGGATCACTTCCTTAAACATTTGTTTGATAATTTTTGCTGGCAATGTCTGTCAGCACCATATGAGTTGCAACAAGAATTCTCCTCGAGCGCAGCGAGACGCGGCGGAATGAGCGAGCGAAGCGAGCGACTCCGCTAGTCAAAATTGTTAATTTGTTAAAGGCTGGACTGTTTGGTTTATTTTTAACTAGGTTAAGTGAATTATGAACTTGATTAATCAAAGTAAATAGCCTTGCTGCACCTAAATTACACAACAAAAGGGTAACACTAGCTTTCCGTAGCCCTCACTTTCCCACGACGGAGAGGGATTATTTGTCTAGGAAATTCCTAGAATCACCACCATTTCAAAGTAAAGTACGCTTTCGATGTGCAGGTGAAAGACTTGTAAACCTAACGATTCGCCGCCAGTTTATTCCTAAGCCAGTAAATCAAACAATAAACCACGATAGGTGAAATCAAAATACTTATGTCCAATTTAATGTAGATCTGGACCACTAAGCTGCAAGGATAAAAAAGTAATAATGTAGTTTGTTCTTTCAATTAAACGGAATGATAAGAAGAAGCACTTTTCGCTGAAATTGATACTAATCCATCCGTAATGTGTACAAAAATTACACCAGAACGTTCCTGTCTTCAGACCTCGAGCTTTATCACGCATAAAATAAAGTAATAAATTGAAAGCAGAATAACTTCGGCAATACGTACGAAACGTTACAATAAAATCCACAATTGAAGGAGTTCCCCTAAGTCATTAAACTACAGTCAAAGTTTTTACGACGTTGGGTCAGTTCCCTCTTCCATTTTCATTGTTAATCCGAAACATTTGCAACCAAATGTTTAGTTTAGGGCGGATTACGGCTTCATTTTATTGACGACGTTTTTTTTTTTTTTAATTGACTCTTTTGTGCTTGATAATTGAACTGTTGCGATAAAGGCACTGAAATATTGTGTTTACTGCAATTTTCGTGTATTTAATGGCTGTATTGCAATCCAATGTTGTCCCGTTCGTCAGAAAGTAGCTACTTTTAATAACATTCTAGGTTTACAACCATGTTCAAGTCAATCCTGCTTGTAGAATATACTATCATAAAAAACCCAATTAGGGCATAAAAAAAAAAATCAAGTTTTCGCCATATAAAGTAGTGATATCAAAGCCAAAATGGCTGCCACCTATTCCGTGACCCGAACCGCGATCACTCAAGCTTAACTGACAATCACCGTAGTGTCAGTAAAGGTTGTGTGGGAAGGGTTGGGACGAAAATCTTGGTAGCAGCCATTTTGGCTCTGATCAACTACTTTATATGGTGAAAACTAGTAGTGAATACATTTTTTTCTTGGGCAGGGCAAATTTTACGCTTTCCTTTACGTCCCCTGCTAGAAACTGTAGGACCAGTTTAGTTTTTTTTTCGTACGATTATTTTTCTTACCTTACGTAATGTATGACTTCATTAAAAAGAAGTTAAGCAATAAATATATTTTCTCCGGTTTTTGCGGCCCGCGCCCTTTTTTTTTTTGGGGGGGGGGGGGGGGTAAGCGCTTGCGTAAAACCCAGTAACACCTTTTATATATAACCAAATCTACTTTTCCTATTACTTCCTACACAAAAATAAAACCCTGTCTTGCTATACATCCTTACAGAATAAATTTGAGAGATTAGAATTTATCTTGAATATAGCCGTTCAAAAAGCTTTATCGTGACAACATTCTCATGTTAATTATTATTCCCCGTATAAAATTGCAACCTTCGGAACATAAACCGTCCCAAGGTAAAATTCAGCATACAGTTTCGTAGTCGTGGTGGCTGAGGAGTGACAGAGCTCTGCCTAGCTGCCTGGTAAAGGGATCCTGGTAGAGGACCTTCTCGTCAGTATTTGCTGCGTCAAGGCGAAACCTTTGAATAAATTGGAACGACGGGTGACGCTACGTCGCAAAACGACTGGTTCTATTGCAGAACGATTTACCATGCGTTTTTTCTTTTTGCTTCGTCCTATTTGCAATAAGTATTCCAAAAATTAATCAATTTTCACTTTCGTTATTTTGAACACATTATTTGAATTGTTTTTATTTTGCTTTTTATTTTCAGGAGCTTTTGAACGATACAATTCTCAAGACGAATGTGGGGTCGTTTTCTATTTAGCAAAAACTGAAAAAAAAAAAACACTTAAAAAAAAAAAGTTACTGCAAGGAAATTGTTGGCGAATCCCAAGAACTGAGTATTTACCAAGGGAAGGGTATTTAGTTA
>JAHWFP010063882.1:0-11017 GCA_023313725.1 Lithobius niger
ACACTGCATCAATTACTACGTGATTGATCCTTTTAAAAATTGAATTCGTAAGAACGTGGTGCATTTGTAATTATTTTTTGTACTAATAAATAAATTGGCTCAGCGTAATTGGCATGCGTGGTACTTAAACAATGATCGTATGGTCCATTCTTTAAAAGTAGGACGATAAAGTTGAAATGCATTGATTTCGGTTGGCACTTATCCCTACACTTTTAAACAATGGTCCATACGAACGCCTGGCCGTTTAGAACAATAGTTTGTAACAATAAAAACAAAACAAGTAGGGGTACAACCACAATGTGCCCCCTTTTGTTGTGGAATGTGGCATTGTCGGCCTTTTGACTTTCGTCGATGAACGGACTAGCCTGCATTACTGAATGCTGGCTTTCTCAGTGATAAGGATTTATTTAGACTTCAATCAAACTTCATTGTAACTTTTCCGGGGCTACAATATACGTGGGAATGTCCCGATTTTTCAGGCCTGGGAGGGAAGAGAAGGAGTGGAAAAGGAGAAAGAAAAGTAGGAGGGAGAGAATTCACATTATATCGGGGGAAGGGGTGTTGGGGGGGGGGGGGGGGGTAGACGGGGGGGGGGGGGGGGGAGGAATTGACAGCGCCAGTTGCTTTCCTAAAATGACACAACACCGGGAGAAGCTAAATTCGGGAAATTCAATCATCTTGCAGCATGCACGGGTTCTGCTAGTTTATTATGAATGAGGACAGTTTTGTAGGCTTATTTGTGTATATGGTTTCCAAGGCGTATGCTAGAAGGGATGATAAGTTCTGCATTTCCAACACCTGCCAAAATCTCTTATTTGCGTCTGCGTTGAAAGGCTAGTTGTATTTTTATTTTCAAGTTTTTCTAAATATTGGTGCATTATGTCATCTGAAGCAAACCGGTGCTCGTATAAATGAACTGGCTATACTAAAACCGCACTCAACTTCTGACTGGAGGAATAGTTAGAGGGCCGTTTTACGAACTATTTTAGTTTATTCGTATCCCTACGCCCTCAGCTGTTGTAAAACTGAAAAATATTTTCTCGACACCTGACATTGCCGTTGGCCTTCAACTCCGTCAGATTGTTTTCACAAAGAAATAAGGTGCGAAGCAGAGAAAAGGTGCTTCTCATCCTTTGCTCGTGTCCGTCTGTCTGTATCCACGATAACTTTTAAACCAATTGTCGGCTTTATTTTACATTTCTCACTTGCAATCGACGCTCTATTTTTGGAGTAAAGCTCGTAAATCAATAAAATTAGGCAAAACGTTTCATGGATTTTAACTTTCATATATCCAAGTATACACCAAGAGTTGGCTACCATTCTTCACGGCTTTTATTTTTGTGTACTATTAAAAGTGAAATTGAAATTATATTTTTTTATTAAAAAAACACCGGGCAATTTCATTTCATTTTTAAATACCCTTTTTTTTTAAGTAAATGCCCCTCCCTATTTTTGAATATTCAACACGTAAAAGCCTTCCAGCATTTCCATAGGTTTGATTGAGTGAGCCAGTCTTCCCGAAAGAAAAAAACAAGAAAATAAATGGATTCTCAACATAACAAAATAATGCAGCAAGCTGAGTGCTGCAGGAAAGTCTATGTGAAAGGTATTTGTTTAGGTTATGTTTATTTTGGCATCTGTTTATTTAGCTCCAGAGCTTAGTTCCATTTTGCCTTTTCTGTGTGACACGGTTTTGCTACATTTAGTCAAGCCATTCTACATGTTGCAAACTTTATGGTACCGTGGGATATAGCAAAAACAGGGAGAGGATTTTATTGTGAACAGCGGATTAACTTTATTCAGTTTTGCGTTAAACCTGGAACGGGGGACGAAGGACAGGAAAAAAGGTTCTCTTTCGTAAGATTTTGTAGTCTGAATAGGACTGTTTTTAGCTCTGAAAAGAGCTTTTGTTTTCAAGCAACAGTAGTCAATGTTTTAGAGAACTTCAGGTCTACTCAGTGTTGTCTGTGTCTTCATTTGTTGAACTTGAGTCGTTGTCTGAATTATTGACATCAAAGGCGATTCGTTTCACAATAATGTCAGCCATCCCATCACTTTTCCACATGTTGTCTTCTTCATTCTCAGTAAGTTTTACAAGTTTGACCCACTCCTCTGCTGTCACTACAGCAAGGGCTTTCGATACAAGTTCCTGGACTTCTTTAAGTTTGAATGTTCGATTATTCAGAGCAATAAATCCCTTTATCTGGCTCCATGCCATTTCAATAGGGTTTAACTCACAGTGATACAGAGGCAAACGCACTACAGTATGGCCATGACGTGAAGCAAGTTCATCAATTTGGTATTTGTCGTATAGTTTTCGTGAACGTTGAATTAACACAAGCAATTCGCGACATAGCGTACTTTCGTCCCGCTCGATCCCTTTTTACGTAAGCCATTCTTGCATTACAGGTTTCCTTGAACTCTTCGTAGGGATTTTCTCCAATTTCACCGAGTGATACGAAGCATTATCCATAACGATGACGCTTGCAGACTTGATTCTTGGCAATATTTGAGTTTCGAACCATGTTTCAAAACGAATTCCATTCATCTCATCGTGGTAATCCCCACGTTATTTTTTAGCTTGAAAAATAAGTTCAGCGCCGGGTAGAAAGCCATCTTCGTTACCGGCGTGTAAAATGATAAGCCGACCCCCTTTACCGCTGGGCGCCTTTAATCCAGTTGATAGACCGCTTAAAAATGGTTGCCTGCTGCTATTCACTGTTGAATTTTGCCAGACTTTCGTTTTCGTGTGTCCTGCATTACCCAAGTCTCGTCAAGAGAGTAAATGGTCCTCTTTTCTTCTCGATATTTTCTTATTGCTCGTACCGTTTTCGCCTAAGGACAATATCGTCACGTTCGATAAGCAACGATTCACGTTTACGCTTGCGAAAAACAAAACCCAAATCTTTCATACTGCTTGCCACTGCCGTCCGACCGAACTTTGGCAAGTCGCCGTTTACGGCAGCTCTTATCATTTTAACTGTGGGAACTGTACCTTGTCTATAAAATGCGTGAAGTTTTTGTCGAATTGACGGAAGTGTGAATTCTTCGTAAATTTTTATCCGAGTTCGAGTACCAACGGAGTTCGGACGCTTCCTACCGGGTGACGTAAACTGTCCAGCTCGGGTTGCAAATTCCTTTTTGATTTGGAAGACTGCATTTCGTAAAATTCCTGTTTAGTCTGCCGTATCCTTTGCGATCTCACTTCCTGACTTCTCTGGATGCTTCTGACGAAGTTTACTGTAAACATTGGCTACTGTCTGCTTTTGAGATGATGTCAAGGGCTTTCCTTGGGCGTACGGTTTGAAATACTTGCTCGGAGAGACGGCCGCCATTTTTCACTACCGGCTGCGAGGCTGCGAGCCATAAGCCAGAGCCTCCTACAGTAAAGGCCGGATCATATCAAGACAAATTAGGCGAGTAAAATCAACCATTGACATAGAAGGAAGCGCAAGTTTGCTAGGGGCTTCCATCTCTACACCAAACGGCGAAATTTCAAACAACCGACGAGGGTTCCAAATTCTGTCAACTGATGACGCCACTTGGCAAACTTGCCGCGTCGTTATTTGATTTGCCGGTTTGCTGAGCATTGTGGTAGGCAAAGATGATATGGCCTTTACTGTAGGTGGCTCTGCATAAACATGGTCGTAACCATGGCAACTGCGTGCATATTTTCGAAATTGAAACAGGTGGTTTATTATCTCCGAATAATGTGTCACTTTTTCTTAAAATTATAACCTTCTTTTTCCAACAAAAATGAATATTTTGAGTGAGTTATTTGATTGTGAAACTTTATTATTTTAACGGACTATTTTCTGTGCAACAGAACACAAACAATCGTGTCTGCAAGACTGGGCCCTCAACTGATTCCTCCAGTAAGAAGTTGAGTACGGTTTTAGCATAGAGTATGTACAGTATGCGACAACGAATTTGTTATTTTAACAATGAATTCAACAACAATCCTGAGAGCTGTGCGTTCAGCGTGGAGTGGCATTGTTGAAAAGAATATTAGAATAAACTAAATAGCGTGTAACCAGGTCTCCATACATTTTTAGTTTTTACGAAAACAAACAAAAAACCGTCGTAGCATCTGGAGAATGCAGTGAAGACCTCTGTGCAGCAATCTAGATGAATAAAAAAAATCACGTGATATCATGTGGCTGGAAATGGAACACGATGGATGACACGTGAATTTATTTAATGTATTTGTCGTTTAGGTGATAAGTCCTTGGGTGGTACGATAGGTGTCTTATCTTCTTACTGTAGTTTCATTTCTGTTCTTAGTTTTTAATTTCTAAACAACCTAACGGACTGGGGGGGGGGGACTTGTTTTACGTCTTGTTTCTTGTTACTTGATTTGGCGGATTTCAATGTGTCAACAATAAAGAGTAAAAAAATTGGTTATAATTACATGAATATGATTGGCTGGGTTTATTCCATCAACAGCAAATGTAGTAAGGGTGAATAATTTTGTATGTTTATTTTAATTTATTCTTCCGATTTCAATTAACGTAGCTCATAGCGTATTATTTTCGTAACAACTAAAAAGCTACAAAACAAACCAAGCGTTGGCATTGTTTGTGATAATCCCTGGTAACCTGCATAAAGGCTACTGTATACCAAGACTGACAACAATTATACCCTCCTCTTCTGTCCACGAACTATGAGCTTCATTGTTAGTAGTGTTCATTGTTGCATGGACAAACTCGTTGTCGCCTACCTGTACCTTTTATACTTTTTAGTAAAGGAAAGATGTCTAGAATGGGCAGTCATCGCAGGGGGCAGGGGAGAAAGTGTCCAAATACACCCGAATAGATCCCATAACTGCTGAAGGAGGGTCACAGTCTTTTTTGGGCCTTCAGTTCTCAGAAATATTGAGGTAAATTTTTTTTTTTTTTAAACTTGTTAGATTATTTATATTTCGAGTTTTGCAGGAATTTGTAAAACAGCATGCCATTACGGAAAATCAACCGGTGGTAGAGAGAGAAATGAGAAATGCCCACTCAGTAAAAATGCGCCCCGTGTCTCTATTTTTACCGATATTAAGCGAAATCATCGTTGTTTGGTGAAGGAGAAAGTTCTTATTTCCCTTGTTGGCCACCAAAGGAGCCATTCGCAATCGAGTAATAATGATTCTGTGAAGTAACAGTGGCGAAGTACGTCAGTAACAACAATACTGTTGATCGGTACTTGGGACGGCGCACGATTTAAACAATTACCTTGTGCGAGGCTAAAACACGCATTAAAACGATAACCAAAAACACCCTCGGGCGCTGCACGCCCTCGTGTATTGTTGAAGATTGCCCGAGCGATTGTTAGTTCTTTGCACGAGGGAAGCAGGCGATGACTTATTTATCTACCGATGTCCGCATCTCTGCCCGACAATGAAGAAGCACGTGACTCCAATAATGATGTAGTGCACGGAGTAGTCCAACAATGCAAGGCGGAAAGAGAAAAAATGTTTTCTTTTGCGTACTAATATAATACTCATTCCGACAAAAGTAAAGAAAGTGAAAATCCATTACTGGAAACACGTGCAAAAATCGCTTTAAACTTGACTACAATTGCGATGCACGTCGCGATTCATTGCTACCTTGCAAACTATGTCTGGTCGCGTGAATGTGGTATTGTTGGCAGGTTATAGATTTTGACTTTTGGATTTTCGTTGTTGAGTTAAAACAAAAACGAACCAGTGTTTCAGCAAACAACGGCATCTACGAAATAAAAGCGTCTTTCCATCGTATCAGGCTGCCATTAACAACATCGTCGTTTTGTTTGAAGTTATCCGCTGTTAGCTGAAACACTGGTTCGTTTTTTTTTTTAACTCCACAACGAAAAGTCAAAATCTATAACCCGCCGACAATGCCACATTCACGCGACCAGACATCACAAGGTAGCAAAGAATCGCGACGTGCATCACAATTGTACTCAAGTTTAAAGGGATTGTTGCACGTGTTTCCAGTAATTGATTTCACTTTCCTTACTTTTGCCGGAATGAGTATTATCTAGACACACGGTAGTGTGTCGCCGCCAAGTAACAGTAGATCATCCCATTGTAGACAACCGATTGTTAAAAAAATGATTGTTAATGATAAAAAAGGCGGCTCACTAGCAGACATGTGTCTGTTAACTATAAGCAACTAAAAGCTTATTTTGGCATGTTGAGGATAAATCCCAATGCGACAGAAATGTTTCAAATTGTGGAAAATGTAAGGCAAAGGGTCAGAGATTAAGAAAAATAAAATTTAAAAGATAACTGTCCACCAATCACAGAGAAAAGATGCGTCAATAACGTAGTTTTTACGTTAACTATCTAGCTAGCTAGCTGGCTAGCTAATAAGATTTTTCCCATGACAAATCCCATAGATTTTTTGCTCACGGCTAGCGCAAAATTGAGAAGGCCTACGTAGCTGAATTTTGGCATACGGATACATGGTGATCTGAGCATGGTCTTTTTGTTGGTTTGAGAGTTGTAGGGGTTAGGACAAATGCGTGGGAGGATTTTGAAATTGGCCACCAGCTAATTTAAATTTCGTTTCTTTTTTCGTTTCTTTTCAAAGTTGCAACCAACGATTTCAAGCAATAATGTCTTGAACAATCAACATTGTAAACGCATGGACGAACTAAAAACAGAACTGTAACGAAGGACAAAATAAGGAAACATTAACGTTGCCGTGGATTGCGTAAGAATAAAAGGATGCACGTTAGATGATGGTTACGCAACAATACGAGCACCCACAAGCTAACGGGGTTTTTGTTAATAACCCCAAAATAAAATGTTTTAGTAACAGCGACCTTCGGGGGTTTCTGTATGACTAAATATCAATGAAATCTTGAAAAGTTAAGGGAAAGGTGCAGGGATAAACAAAACAACTGAAGGGGATGCGCTGAATGAGTGAGCGAAGCGAACGAAATCAGCGATTGTTAGGCAGTGTGTCCCAAAATGGGATTGAAGCAACTTAAGCAAGTGAAGAATGGTCATACAATAAATTAAGCCGTGGCAATTTGGGTAATCTAACGGCTAATTGGCAATGGTAAATTTGAAAATTAGAAATGTGAAAATTTATAGAAATAAAATTCCTCTAAAAAAAAAGCTACAGATAAAGATAACACGGTGTACCCTTTTGTACGTTCACAGTCCTATGAAAGTTGTGATATCCACCCAAATCCAAAACTGGTAGAAAAAACCCGTTAAGTTTCCAAAAACGATCGGCGTTTGAAGGTAGTGATATCATTCAAACAAGGAAAGGCCGCCAAGGTTAATCATATTAGCCAAGTTAATCGCACCCAATAATACTTTGGACGTTAAATGAAAACTTGAAGATTGCAACAGCGAGTAGCAATCTTCAAGTTTTCATTTAACTTTCGAACTATTAGTATGTGCGATTAACAAAATTGTAAGCTAAACTTTCTTTCGCAATAAGTATGTCTTACCTTGTCAATCCATTGCCTTCCCATTATTTTATCATTTGTTTTATGTTTATAGTTAAATAATTCTATTATTAATTACATGTTGTAACTAAAGTTTTGCAGCGACTTTTACTTTTTATACAATGTTTTGTTTTATAATTTCTTGTATGGTACCTACATGCCACACGCGGGCATCAGCTCTTGTGGGATGTGGGCACATACTGTATTGTTATACTGCAATTGTTTATTGTAATAAACTTACTTACTTACTTACTTACTTACTTGGGTAATAGGATTGACCTTGGCGGCCTTTCCTTGGTTGAATGTTATCACTACTTTCAAAGGCCGACCGTTTTTGGAAAATTGGCGAGTTTTTCTACCAGTTTTGGTTTTGGGTGAATATTATGCAGACTTAAAGAGCGAAGTTGAATTGTTTAAACTGGGCGACAACAATCTTTACATGCGTGAGCAAATGAAGGAAAGTTACTTGCAACAATTTGATGGTGCGAGATGCCGACGTGAATTGTTTCTAGGTTGATGAAAACAATCACGGAGATTACCTTGCAGAAGACATTTGCTTGCGTAATGAATGCTGACATTCTCAGTGATACGGTTATTTAGCATTGAATAAAACTTAAGTATGCGTCTTTTCAGGGTGTAATCACGGAGATTACCTTGCAGCAGGGGGGTTTGCTTGCGTACTGAATGCTAACTTTCTCAGTGATACGATTTTTTAGCATTGAGTAAAACACAAGTACGCGTCATTTCTGGGTGTACTAATGAAATACTGCAAACGCGATTGATTTTCCTAAGACGACCAACCACCGGGAGACGCTATGACCGGGAGACAATCACGGAGATTAACTTACAGAGGGGGGAGGAGGGGGAGCCGAAAAGGAGGGGAAGAGGACGAGGGGAAAAGGAGGGGCGAGTAAAATTCAAGGATCCCTCTACTAATGAATGAAATATTGCATTCCCCGATCTACTTTCCCAACAAGACCGAACACCGGGGGAGGCTAAAACCGGGAGACTCGATCCACCGTGCAGCATCGCACAGGTCCTGCTATAGTAGTGTTCTACTGTGGCTTCAGATTTGAGTTGAGGGAGGATTTGTTTGATTTGTCGATTGATGGAGATATTTCGAAAGAGATTACGTAACATAATGTTGAAGATGGTTGTGTCGGAAGTCGGTGTGCAAGATCGCCCCTACATTGGGACCCCGTTTGCACTTTTTCTTTGCCTTCTTGCCCTTTTGGTAGACAGAATCATGAATAAAATTCTAAAAAAAAATCAAAAACATTTATAGGACGGCTTTTTTGATGATCCGTAACACCGATTAGGCCAAAATAAGGCACGTCCCCAAACAAAAAAGGTCCCCAGAAAAAGCCCCCTTATTTTTTGTTTTTTGTTTGCTATTCAGTTCAGCGGGCGCCATTGTCGGTGCGGCCGACATTTTACATGGAAACTAACCATATCCACAAGCAAACAAAAATGTACCGCCGAAACTACAGATTTTAAAGAAAGTTTTAAAGGAGTAACTTTAAATTTTCATAATAGGTGTCATATTGTAACGAATTTTAATGCTTGAAATGTTACCGATATTGCTCGTTTTCAGTATTTATTACGGTGAAAAATAACTTGCCGTTTAGAAAGTGCATCAAATTTTCACAACGGGACGTGTAACACGGGTTTCGTTTAAAAAATAATCGACTGCTGAGAACTTCTCAGCACCGGTGCAGAGAACAGCCCTTTTTTATCGTTGTGTCCTGCATCGTTGTATTGTAATTGAGTGCTGAGAACTAAGATCTAGTTCTCAGCCCCCGTTCATTGTTGTGTTCCTGAATCCTTGTATTGTTACAAGAGGGCTGAGATGCGGATATCGGTAGATAATTATCTTGCATTCCCACTTGTGTTGTATCATGGCTGTACCGATTAAAGTTCAAAGTTCAAGTACGATTTGTCAACAAAGCTATTTGCACTTGTATGGTAGGCTACTCTAAATTTGAGCAAATTATACAATAAGGGCATTTTAAAATACTATTAAATAGAAAACGAACAAATCTTTGCGGACAGTATTTAATGCAATATCGAGGGAAATTAGACAATATCCGTTTTTGGCTCCATTCCTGCTTTGTCTGAACCAGTTAACTGAATGCATGTCTTTCCTCAATGGAGGGAGATCTAGTGTAAACTAGACGAACGAACACAAAGTGGTTACGAATATTCAGAATAACATGTACTTCGAAAATGGTTCTATAGGGCAGTGACACGACGTAGTATTATTGTGTATAACTCTGTGCTGGAGCCTTAACGGGTAAGCTGCAAGGGGCACTGCGGAGAGAAACAGAAGGGCGTCACACTGAAGCCGATGCTGTGAAGAGTGATTTCTTAGACCTAAAACGCGCGATTTTTGTTGTTGGAGAAAACAACATTATTTTAAGCCTAAGAAATCCGCTCTTCCGTTGTTTTTCCCTCCATTTTTATGTAGTGCACCTTGTAGTTACGCCCTCCAAAACCCATACTGGTGCCAATATGGCGGCAAATGTCACTGCTCTATTCAAGTTATGTTAAATTCAAGAAGGCGGCTGAAAATGTCATTCAAAACTTCCAAACCGTACATCAGACCGTAGCCTACTGGCTACGAATAATATTCCAATTGAAATTTTCTTAATGAACGATCCCATTTAAAAAAAAAAATTTGGAAAATGCAAGATGGCGGCTTAAAACTCCGTCCAAAAAATTATACATATAGCAGCCAAAAATACTGAAATTTGGTTGGCATATTTACTGAAATACGGGCGGACGACATATGTAAGAATTGTTTTTAAATTGTAATAATTATTGAAGTGTAAATCGCCATATGCTGAATCATTCTGGAGAGTGTGCTGACATTTTGTTTATTTTATTTATTTATTTATTTGTTTATTTTTATTTGTTGCAGATAGATGGAGCAAGCGAATATTTCTGTACTATCCTTCTCAAACGATGGTTTAATCATAGCCTAATTTCGCTTTGGAACTGGGTGGAGGAGCAAGATGTGGAAATTGTAGAAAACACCATTTTGACCCATTTGGCATCCAATTTGGACGAACTGAACAAAGAATTAGCGTTTGGTGAACTGTCTTTTCCTAGGATGAAAAAGCTTATGGTTACGTCCTCGTCGATGCCACAGGAATCTAATGATCAGGTAATTCGCGCTGTCGCATCCTGGGTCAAATTCAAAAACCATGAAAGAGAGGAGCACGTCCCAAAACTGCTCCAGCACATCAAGTCGGCTTATGCTGCAAAGTACAATCAGGGCGATATGACGTCAAGTAGCGTGCCATCGCTGATGCCGTACGTCACTTCCGATTCGTCAGTAGTCGTCATACCGTCCATCTTTGGACGTAGGAAGAACGCTGTTGAGACTCCTTCACAACCACAGAGTGCCGCCGTCATTCCAGTAAGTGAAGGCAGACCTGGAACTCCGCCATCATCCGCTGTTCAAACCTCCACTGCCGTTAAAAAGGTCAGGAAGAAAACCGCAGTGACGCCAGGACAAACAGTCCTCCGATCAGTTTTGATTAACGCTAAGAAACAGCCCATTACTTTTCAAGAAGCGTATACC
>JAHWFP010063977.1:0-16069 GCA_023313725.1 Lithobius niger
TTTAGTTAACCAATTTCGAGCCCATTGGCTTTCCGTCCCGTTTAATACAGAGTTTTATATCTTGCTTGATTCTGGCTGTTTGCTATGCAGTACTGCTTCACACGACGTTATGATCCTAGAAGCGCAACTCTCGTTGGTGCAAGAGGGTAGGTGCTACTGAGGACTGCTGCCTGAGTGGCAACCTTCATGAATGTGAATTGTGTGGCACTTGCCATTTGGCCAGTAGACATTAAAGTGTACTCGCCGTTGTCCTTTGCCTCCTCGCCTTGTAGAAGAAAGTTTTAAGTTTTGCTGCTACTTAATGCTTAAATATAGTTTGTATTAATCTAACTCTCCAATTGGCTAAAAGGGCTAACAAAAGTATTGCAGACTGGTTGGAGAGCCCTTGTAATTCTGCACACAACTCCACAAATCACTTGTTTCTAGCTAACACGGTTTCCGAGATACAACAACTTAAACATCGGGGTTTATTAATCAGTCGCCATTTGGCGAGTAGCTCTTAACAAACAAGTCGAGTGCAAGTGGCGACCGACCGACATTGGTGGAGGTTGCCGAGTAGACAGTCCAAACCTGGTTATTGAACATTAAACTTGGTTATGGAAGCCATTATTGAACATTTAATAAGTGCAGCAGATCAACACCTACTAAAAATGGCCCTGTAGCAACAGCCGCCAATTTTTTTTTCAAAAGCCATGTCGAAGGCGTGCACCAGGAGACACTCGTTTATTCCTACAGCAATATTCAGATTCTGGAGGACTGTCAAAATGCCAGTGGCTGTTAACTTGAGTGGTTAAGTATGTGTAACCAACAGTGTTAGACTGGATTGACATTTGAGTTTACATACTATAGTTTTTTGTAGCTAATCAAAAATTGTTTCTTGCTAAACAGTTCAGCTTTTACATTAGTTTTGCTAATTTTTGTTTCACTAATGCAAACCCTGCAATGCAACGTGGCAAACGTGGTCTAGTTTCAAAGCTGGGAATCCCAGTTTGACATTTCCATCAATGAACAACGTCATCAGCTTGTCATGATATTTCTGGTCACATAAAACAGTCTTTCATTGTTGCCTAGGGTATTGCTGTCTGTATTGCTTCCTTTGTGTGGTTCTCTTGTGGCACTAGACACGAACGCGCCTTGTGAAAACGTAACCCCCCCCCCCTCCCCTTCCTCTCCCACTTTTTGCCAATTATTTTTGACACATACAGTAGTCCAGCAAGAGTACTTTTGGTGAGACCTGAACAATTCCTGTTAGGGGGTCTGGGAATGCTGGATTTGTTGGGTGGTCTCCAAAAGTATTTGCCACCAAAAAGCTCTCAAGATATATTAGAATTGGCCAAAAATGTACGAAGTTGTCACATTTTCATCAGAATAGTATTTCGGATATGGATGAGAGTACACGAAGTAAAGCGTACAAGTTGCTATACTTGGTTCTAATTTTTCAAGTTGGCTATCACATACCTCTATAAGTTGCATAATAAAGTGATTCAATAGCTAGCTATTACACCAAAACGTAAGAGTGATGTAATAGGCGAAAAGAAGTTCGTTCAGTCAGCAGCAATGAGGGTGAAAGGTTGGTTGCTGGTGGTTCCACCCATCTTTTCATTTTGCCAATGCCTGGCTTTGCCTGCAGTGTAGATATTGGTATAATGGCTTATTGTATTGAATGATAGGATTATGTACAACTCTGCTTTTACTGTAAGTTCCTTTTCTTGAAAATCGTCGAATTTATTTTCACTGTTAGCACTCAAAGGCTTTTAAATATGTCAATACAGTGCGATAAACCATAAAATGAGTTTAGAACAAACCTTCACCATTTTGCCTCTTATCTTCTGTTTCAGTTTCGATGAAATCTACAAATTCCATAAGCAGATTCTGAGAGTCAAAGATAGGGATGAATTCCCTATGCTGCTAGTTGGCAATAAGGCTGACTTGGAGCACCAGCGTGTGGTAAGACCTAATTTGAATTATGTTTTCTGCTACTGTTTTGAATCTTCGCGCAGTGCTACTTGCATACAGAGGACGGGCAAAAACCTGCATAAATCACTGTCTGTCTGTTAATTACTCGTTTGTGGCATTTGCATTTATCAATCCTGGAATTTTAAGTTTGTGAACCATGAAAATCAGAAAATATTGTTATACAGTTTTTTTTAATTTTAGTATGATCACTGTCACCACTTCATGAGAACAAAGTACATCAGCAGCTTAAAAAATCCAAACAATCAATGTTTTCACCGGCTGGCTCATAGATCCCACCACATCATTTTCAACAACAAAATTGTATTTAGTAGCCTTACTGTGTTTCCTAAAAGCCTTCGTCATTAATTGTTTTAAAGCCTTATTGTGAAAGTAAGGGGGAACTTTACTTTTAACATAAATTTCTTTGTGTGTTTTTAGGCTTTCTAGCTCTTCCGACCGTGCATCGCACTGCACAGAGTTTGGTTTTTTTCTTCCTATCAGGAAACACGTTGAAAAAAAAAAAAAAATTCTCCATATTTATTATTTTAATGTGTTTAATAAAATTCTACCAGAAAGCTTGAATTTATAAAGGCAATCTGTCTTATGTAATGTGCAGTGATGTGTCATAGGGCGCATCCCTGGTTTCGTGGTTCCTCTCTACGAAGATTTAGACACTTTACCCACAAATTTTTCCACGACTTTTTCCATCCCATGCGTTATTGCTAATTTAAGACGTGAACAAGTTTGTAACATTGACCTGCAATGGATGAATAAGTTGCCAGATAAAAATGGTTAGAAGGATGCAAACTTTACTAATGTCTGTCATCATTTGGAGAAACAGTATTTTAAAAACATTGTTTCTTTGTGCTGCAAAAGTCCAATACTTGTCAAATTTTGCATTGTTGTCTCAACGATGCTCCTGGCTGCTTAAAATTTGAATCACCTCAGGATCCCCAACCGCGCTTGCGCAGCCCTCCCGATATAAGAATGGCGGCTCAAGAGAGCTCGTCATCTCTTTGTCTCAAGGTAACGTCCAAGACGGCAGCTCGTTTAAAAACCTCCTGGTTCCTTTCGTGTGATCGGGAATCTCCCTTCAGGTCCGCAATCTTACCACGACGGCTGCGGCGCCAGCTCATCTGCCATCCTGCCCTGGCTTTCGTCATCAAGACTGCTTTAGCTGTGCCGCCATCACTATGGTTCCACCCCGTTGGACTTCACCTCCCGTACGGCTGATGTCCTACGACCAACGGCCTGTCTTTCGTCAGCTTTCCCTGTAACGAAGCTCACCGAGTCTCTGGCCCTTCATTTGACTTGCCCAGACTACTGCCGCTACCGAGTCCGCCAGACGAATCTACGGCCGTCAAGCTCATCTTCAAGGGAACGGCCTGTTGCCACCAGTCCACCCCCTTTCACCACGTCTCAAAGTCAATCATTGGTCCACACCAGATGTCCCGGCTGATCCACGACCGTCCTTTCGTCAAGTTCACCTCAATGGGACGGCCTGTTGCCACCTGTCCACGTCCTTTCACCGGACCTCCCAAGCCACCCATCGGTTCACGCCGTATACCTACGGCTGATTCATGGCCATCCTTCGCCAAGCTTGCCTCATGGGGACGGCCTGTTGCCTCTAGCCACGTCTTTTCACCGAAGATTCTCAAGCCTCCTAACGGTCCACGCCGTCTGCCCACGGCTGTTCCACGGCCGTCCTTTCCTCAAGCTCACCCCAAGGACAGCCTGTTGTTACCAGTCCACATCCTTTCGCCAAGGTTTTCAAGCGTCCCATCGGTTCACGCCCTCTGCCAACGGCTGTTCCATGGCCATCCTTTCATTGACCTCATCTCTACAAGAGAACGACCTGTCGCCACCGGTTCATAGTCCTCTCGTCTGAAATCTCCCTAGCCAGCTCACATCTCGTGACCAACTAGACACAGAGTTCCTTTCACCACTCAAGAGGAATGGGACCCATTCCCTTTCCAGGCTTCAATGGATTGCTGCCGCCCCGAAGTCCTGCCTTCTCGACTATCCAGCTGAGGGATCTCCTTTCACCAGGGTTTCCCTCTCATGGAGTCCAGGCGCCCCCCCCCCCCCCCCCCCACACGTCGACCGTCCTTTCGTTGGATTTGGAACCCCTCCTACCTGAAATGATAACCGGTCCTGGTCCCCGGTTTCCTCGGCGCGTCTCTGGTGAACCTCCTTTCATCCGAAACTCCCCCATGAAGATACACTGATGCCACGTAGCCCCGCCCCACTTGTACCTCTTGCTACCCCAATGACTGCCCCATTCGGGAACGTCCTTTCACCAACTCCAGTCACTTCGCCGAATTTCTGTTGTTGGTCCAACGGCTCGCATTAAGAGTGAACACGTTACAGATGGCCCTGGTAACCTGCCCATCGATGTTCTCCGTCTTTTCACCAGAATCCAATTCAGTCATTTCGGGTCACCGGTCTTCCTCTCCCCAACAAGATGGCCCTCTTTCTCCAGACAATCGTCCAATACAGCCACCGTCCCTTCCACTAAACAGGACCCATCCATCTGAATCTCCCAACCCCAAGCAAGCCCTCTCTGGGGAAGCTGGAAGACCCCCATCCTTTCACCTCAAACTGAACGAAAGAAGACGGGAAAGCTCTTCCATAACGACTATGGGAATCACTGGCCTCACCGCCCCTCATAATGCCTTTCATCACCAACGAAAGCCCTCCCAGGTCATCTCCGCTACATCTCAAAAATCTCCCAGAAATGGTGATTCAACCTCGGTTCTGAACTGTCTTCTGAAAAAAAATATATATATAAGGCCATGCAAAGTAAAAAAATGGTTCTCAGGCCCTCCCGCATCGATTTTTTTTGCAAGAAATAAAAATAATTGATGCGGCATTTATTAGTGACTTTTCCAAAGTCAACATTAGTCTGATCACTACTGTTGTATCAATGCTACGTAATCCACCGCATCATCTAAAAAGCTTCGCATCAAATTTTTTTGGAGGGTTTGTGAAATCCGATCTATGCTTGCTGCGATAAAAATTTCCGAAAAGTGGCTTTTTAAATGCTGTGTTAAAACAATCTGACCATTTTTTAAAAATTCAGTATGAAAACGGCACTTTTTTTTCACTATAAAATGTGTTAAAATATTTTTTTAAAACTTCATCTCTCGTCAGTTATCTACTTTCTGTGCTCAAGAATCGAATGTGTAAAAAAAAAAATAAAAAAAACCTCATCAGTTTTCAACTTTCTGTGCCCGAGAACCATTTTTTTTAACTTTGCATGGCCTAATCATCTTCCCTACCTGACAGCTTACCGTCGAAGCACGCCACGGCCACCCCTCCTTTCACGAAAACGCCTCCGACAACAGCGCCACTATCACAGCGGCGCTTCCCTGAACCATCCTTCCTCGAATCCTTGGCCACAAGCGCCTCCATTCTTTCCCGCCTCTCGCATCACGTGACCTCTTTGTCGTCACCTCTCCGCATCTACGTAGCATTCCACACATTCATTTCAACATATCATCCACAATGGTGAAAGTGAAAAAGCCTAAAGATCCAGGGACCGTCTACGCTGGCAGAACTCCAACTATTGACAATCCAGACACCTGTAATTGTCCAGGGCTCTCCAATCCCAACAGACTCGACCTGCACAAGAATGTATGTCAGTTTCATTGTTTCTGCAATTATTATGATAACCCATGTTACATTTGTGTGACAATCACGTTCAAGATTTGGAGACAAATCGCCTCCATGCAACTTGCTGCAGCTCTTCGAAAAACCAAGCTGTAGCTCTCTCCAACTCAAGGAAAAAAACTCAAGGAAACTGGAATCCCTTCAACCCCAACCATCCGGTCCCTTATGCACTCCCTCGCCAAGGCTCCGAAGACCCAGGTAAAATCCCAACTTCTTCCAACCCTGGAATGCCATTATCCCAACAGTCATGGGCTAACTCTCCATTATCATCTACCCCCAATACAGGGATGAACCCCGCAACCGAAGCAAGAAACAGGGCTGAACTTTGAAACAGTGACGTTTAAACTTTACTAACGTCCACTTAAATTTTCTGTGGAATTTAGTCCTCCACCTTCTTCAAAAGTAACTATGGCTCGGCTACATTTTTTACGATCACATGCTTGTGTGTCATGTTTTAAATTTGCCGCACCATTGCGCGCACCACTGATCTCCGCATTCTATTTCTGGATGAGTCTGCCTGTGAGTCCTGGCGTGACAAGTCGGTCAATTTCACTAGAAGAGGGCTTGGCGATGGTCATTAGCAGAAGGCCTTGTTTTGGGAATTTTCTAATGGCTAGCTATTCAAGACCTCACTCTTAAGTGAGCATCATTGGGGGTATTGGACTGGAGAAGGAGTTGGCTTTTTCCCATCCGATGACATGCTTTTCGTGGGTTATCATATGCACTGCAATCCCATTTTTCGTGTCGCGTTTACGTACGTCACCGTGATGTTCTCGGATATGTTCTTGGAGCTGTCTGTGTGTTTCTCCAATATAAATTGCTGCGTACGTAACACAGGGGACGCAGTATACCACTCTCGACTGGTTGTAGGCACTGGCTGGTGGTGAGAGGGGGCAAATAAGGTATGGGAGGGCGGGGAGGAGTTGAGGGTGTGGGGGCACTAGTAGAGTTCTGCTTCTGGTGGAGTATGGGTGCGTTGGTCAGGGTGGTCTGGGAGGTGGAGGGGAGGGTTGCCAAAGGAGCAACGCAGGCATACTCATCCAGAAATGGAACGTGGAGATCAGTAGTGCGCGTAACGGTGCAGCAAATTTAAAACATAACACAAGCATGTGATCGTAAAAATGTAGCCGAGCCGTGGTTGCTTCTGAAAAACATGGACGACTGAATTCCACCGAAAATTCAAGTGGACGTTAGTTCATTTATGTGTGGTAAAGTGTAGTATTTTTAAAAACAGTGTTTCTAATCGTCGGTAGAAAATTTCTACTGCCTGTAAATTAATTGCATTCAGTTCCTGAGTGCTCTTTATGACTTAAGGTTTTTTCGCTCTCCTGATCCGGCCAGTGCGCAACCCCACTGCGCATGCGTCACCATGCGCAGTCCTCCTATAAAAGCAGACAGCTCGCCCCTGGCGGCCATCTCTTTTCCTAAAGCTCTCGTCGCAGACGTCGCCTGAAGAAGCTCTCCTCTCCATTCGCCGCTCGTCGTTCGCAGCCCGTTCGTCGTTCACAGCCCGTTCGTCGTTCACATACCATTGCCTGGAACTTCGACGCCGCCTGCTGCCGTTTGCCCTTCAACCGCCCGTTCATCGTTCGCGCACCTTGCCCGGAACTTCTACGCCACCCGCTGCCAGTCTTCGTGTGCTGCCTGTTCGCCTTTCAACCACACGTTCATCGTTCGTCGTTCGCATGCCATTACCACGGACTTCGACGCCATCTTTTCCTGTTCGCCGTTCGTTCATCGTTCGCCCGCTGCCCGTTCGTCATTCGTCCTAGCCGCTCGTCACTCGCTGCCCGTTAGTCGATCACCGTGACCGTTCGCCGCCCGCATCATTCATCATCACAAACGCCATCGTTCGCCGGTGTACTATGGATTCTTCACTATCAAGTCCGCTGCCACTGGATCCCAGCATCGTAGTGCTGCCATCTCCACCCCGACCCACAGCCTCATTGACCACCCAAGATCATTCAGCTTCACCATTGCCCTGCGCCCAGAAGCCTCCATCAACGTCGGCATCTCTCATCCCACAGCAACATGATGTCCAACCCCTCAACTTGTCGTCAGCTTCGCATCCTGGACTGACATCGGAACCCTTGTCCACGCAGGAAATTCATGGTCTCATGAACTGTTCCATCAGGGAATTCTCCTACCAAAACCGCCCTTCTGCACGACGGAGAGAAACCCCCTACAAAGGCCACTTTGTACGTCCATGAATGGATTGCATCCACTGACATTGAAGCTCGCAAACGGAAGCAGCCTTCTGCCCAACCGCCTTCAAAGAAACACCGTCCAAATATTTCCATAGCTGACCATTAACAACTTTTATCCAACATCTTCAACGCTGAAGACGATCTCGACTCGGCCTCCACTTCAGGCCGACAACCTCCGCATCGAGTCAATTTTGCACAACCGCCACTCGACCCTTACGAAGATTCCCTTCAAGCTGACGACGACCCGACCGCCATCCCCCTGTTTGAACTTCTTAAGGCAGTCGAAGCCTTCAATCCCGACGACTACCTCTACAAACCCGACACTTCCACCCCCGAGCCGAAGAACAGGGGTCTTTCGACGGGATACGGCTATGGCCTCCGGGACAAGAGCAAACGTGAAAACGCAAAGATTGGACAGTCCACGGCCTTGCTCAACACTCCTCAGAACTGGAGGCTTCCTCCTTGGCAAAGGCGACCCTCTTGAACTCGACCAGGATCCACCACCTCCTCGTCCAGGACATGAATCCTGGTTCTTCAGAGCAACTGGTGACGGCGCTGCCAACCCCTGCCAGTTTGAAACTTACCAGCAATCCGAATTTCTGTCTACAGAAGCCAAAATGGATTTCGGCACTGCCCTCTACATCCCCTGTCGAACCGAGGTACCAACAGCCGTGCTCCGTGAAAACGACAAGATACTCCGCCTAGACCTTCGCGCCAACTCCCAAGCCAACGTCCTCGCCACGGCTATCAACGCACTTTGTGAGAGACTCCCTCGTGAGACCAGTCATAAGAATATCAAGTATCTTCATTTTCTCATATCCGAACTTTTCAAGAAAATGTCCTTCGCTTCATATCACTCCTTTAACTGGTTTACCAAGGCGCTGTTTAACTCTACCTTCCTACTAAGGGACATCGTCTTAAGTACCACGTCCAATTTGAACACATCCAGCAAACACGTCCTCCGTAACCAACCTCTTCACGAGACGGACACTCTTCAGTGGCCGCATCCCAACCCTCGCTCCTCACTTGGACATCTCCCGCAAGCCTAAGAAAGTGTTCAAGCCATCAAACAACCGACCCTTCCGGAAACCATACCAAGGGCACACCTCCGACTCCAAGCCACCACCTCTACCCCCTACGACCAACAACCAATCATCCCGGGATAAGAGGAAACTATCTCCCCGTCAAAATCAGTCCTTTTGAGGGAACAACCATAACAACCCACGCAACCCTGTCGAATGCGAATCCAGTAGTAGTCGCCACTTGACTAGTAGACCTTACAAATCACTCGCCATTTCACAATTTCTACTCGCCATGTACCAATGACATCTAGCACAATGCATGGTTTTTCTAATTCATGCATTTACGAAATTGTAAAATTCTTTTTAACCCCAGTATTAATCAAGGTAAAGCAGTTACGTAGCCCTTAAAAATCTTAGCATAACACCGCAAACCGTTCGTCTCTAACTTGTACGGTTCCCGAGATATCGTTCTTTGAGTGTCATTCTCTATTCGCCATTTTGGCGAGTAAGGCTATATTTCAGGTCGCCAACTGCTGATTTCCATTTGCCAAATGGCGAGTGGCGACCGACATTGGAGAGGGTTGAACCCACGCGGTAACAACAAGATCAGAAGGAGCTCCACCCCCGAAAATCGCAGCAAGTACTCCTCCGCCTCCAGCCGTAAATCCTTTCACCGCAAGTGACTATACCCATGCTCTCCCCATAGGCGGCAGATTCGGTCACTTCAAACCAGCATGGCACCGGATAACAAAACAATTCTCTCAATCGTATGCCATGGCTTTCAACCATCCTTCAACTCAAAACCCCCCATGGCATCCACCCCTCCTTGGGAGCTCGCAACCAAGACCTCACCCGCTCTCTCCAAAGAAGTGACCACCCTTCTGGCCAAAAACGCAATCCGCCTCTGCCCCGACCATTCAAAACCTGGCTTCTATAGCTCCATTTTCTTGAGACCGAAGAAGTCCGGTGGGGAGAGAATGATTTTCAACCTAAAGCCGCTAAATCGCTACATGAACAACGGCCACTTCAAAATGGAGACCCTTCAATCCATTCGCCTCTCCCTCAAACCTCAGGAATGACAATCTTGATCGACCTCGAAGATGCATAAATTTGGGGGGGGGGGGGTTAAAATTGGTTTCTATCGTCTATACGAAAATGTATACTACCTGTAAATACCTACCCTACCTACCGTCTTGAGCCACCATCATGGTTGATATATCGAGAGGAAAAGAGATGGCCGCCAGTGGCGAGCTGTCTGCTTTTATAGGAGGATGCGCATGGTGACGCATGCGCAGTGGGGTTGCGCACTGGCCGGATCAGGAGAGCGAAAAAACCTCAAGTCATAAAGAGCACTCAGGAACTGAATGGAATTTGATTTACAGGTAGTATAAATTTTCGTATGGATGATAGAAACCAATTTCAACCCCCCCAAAATTTAGGTTTTTAAAATACTGTTTCGCCATGTTTCACATTCGCCACAGTAAACACCGATTGCCAGTATTTTCTGGTCATCACTTGTCAAATGGAGAGGAAAAATCCTAAATTGGCGAATTCAGTTTTAGTTCTACTTTCCAAGCTGGCTACTTTAGACGAAGCTTGATCTCAAGAGGCCATATCTCTGCAATCGTACTATCAAGAAGCGAATGGTTTTCAGCATTATCTCCAGAATTGTAAGGGTTATACTGTCGATATTGCAGTTTTGATGCTAAACTTCTACCTAAAGGAACATTACACTAATGTGAACAAAAAAAAATAACCGTGAAATTGTGCCACAAAATATTAATTTTGTACAATATGGGGGGAAATCAAAAAATGGTGAGTTACTTCTAAAGTATACTAGCCATATGGCGAGCATTGATTGATTGGAAGGTAGGTCGTGTTGGTTGGAAGGAAATGAGAAATTGTAAATGTTGTAACTGTTATGAGTTGTTGAATTAGCCAGACCGTCTATGATTGGAGACTAGCTACCCAAGCAATAAGGAGAGATGCTGCAGATCCTTAAACCGCTTCAAAAATGGTTTCATTATATGACGCACAAATGCTGAACAATAATTAATTAGAAAACGGCAACTAACTCGTTTGGTGCTTAAGGTAAGGTTTAACTGATCCAAAGTCAAATTAGCAGTGGAACACAAATAAACTTTCCTGAAAGGTTTCAGATACTGCAGTGTTGCTGTACTGTTTACTACACGTGAAACCTTACTGCTATAGTCAAATGTTTTTACCATTTTTACTTTTGTACACATTACTTTTGTATCATTTTTTTACGAAAAAAAAAATTAATCATCGTAGTGTCCTTAGCACAGCTCAACTGGCAATTCGGGGTCAGTGCTAGCCCTTGAAGTCCTGAAAAGAAATGAAATTCCATACCTGGAAAACTGTTTGTAAATCTTGATAAAATATATATGTATCGTCAGTAGGGTGATGAACGGACTGAAGATGACATAACTCAAGAACACTGAAACATTTAGCTAAGAAGTAGTAGAGTCTGCAGTCCTACAGTATTCTTCCTTTGTTTGGGCATGAAAAGTTTTGAAATATGGGTTCTGACTTTAATTGTATTTATGTGTATAATGGTTGGATACAACAGTAAGGTTTGAAGTGGACTAAACATTACAGCAACACTGCAGTATCTGAAATCTTACAGGAGAGTTAATTTGTGTTCTTTTGCTGTTTTGGCTTCGGATCAGTTAAACCTTACCTTAACCCCAAGTTGCATACTATTGCCTGTAGACAATAGTTGACTGAACGTGAAAAACTAAGTCCCGACTCGCAATGCAAACTTTGTAAGGGAGTCCCGAGGACCCCGAACAAAGCGAGCAGCAACAGCCCAGTGGTCAGCATCCCCATCTCCAAACCAAGCGAACGTAGGCTCGAATCCCATGACTGACCCAACTACCATATGGTCCTTAAAAAAAAGTATCGGAAATTAATTCATGTAACTATGGGTTAAGCATCAAACTAGCTCATTTTTGTTTCCTAATTCGTGCTACAAACGAAACGCCCTATACACAAACTAATAAAACCCTTTAAGTCTTCAGTTTAAACGTCTTGCAGCTGGCGTTAGCTGATTGGCATTGTTGCATAATAGCAATGTTTAAAACAGTGTGGTTGTTTAGAGCTTCTAACCCCTGAACCGCTTGGCCAATTAGAAAAGGCCATATGGAAAGGGTATATCTACAGAGCAATATCTGTAAAATGAGCCAAGAACCAGCTTTATAGGACAAATAGTTTGATCTGTAGAGAGCGTTGTAGAAACGTGTCGTGCCAACAAGAACAAGCCAAAGACGAATTTCATGGTTTCTGCTCAGGTCCAGATCTCCTATTTACTTAAACGGATTTTATTGTATTTTGGTATGCTTATTGACCAAGTCCAACAAAGCTTACATACCAAATTCAATAAAAAATATTGAGACGGCTGCGATATTGAGCTTTAAAATTTCGGCTTTAACATGGGAGGTTGGGTTTTCATCGCTTACAGTAAAGGCTACCACCTTTACTAATACTGTAGTGGCACTACTTAAAACATTAGATCATGGGTATTTGGATTGAGAATGTGGTTTGCATGCAAAATTGTTTATAAAGAGGCCGAAAATAGCAATTATCACATGTTTATTGTTGTAAAAGGTGTTACTACAATTGATGGTTTTTTTTTTTGGCTGTTAGGTTTCATCTGATGAAGCTATGGCAATTGCAAGGCAGTTGAAGATTCCGTATATGGAGTGCAGTGCAAAAGTGCGAATGAATGTTGACCAAGCCTTCCATGAGCTTGTTAGGATAGTTAGGTAAGGGGACATGACATTGTTGAGTTTTAACAAGGGATACACCATAAATCCACCATAACAGATAAGATCGTTGTCAAAGGAAAAATCTTTCTTTTGTCAATAATTTGTCAAAATGTACCATTTTAATTGATTTTTTTTATAACTTTCGAATGGGGATAATAACAAGTTGGTAGCTTAAGTTATTTAAAGATATGTATTAAAAACAAAGAATATGGCTTAAAAGAAAGTCTAGGAAAACCCCGTAACTGAAAAATTTTTTTAAATCCCTTTAATTGAAGTAAAACTGGTGGTAAAGCCAATGAATACTTGTTGATATCCAAGTTAAATAAAAGAAGAAAAAAAAAAGAAACTTTTACTATTGGAGTTCTAGAATTACGATAAGCAGGTATTACCAAAAAGTGGTGTACTTTACAACTCTGGTTTGACTGGTAAATTAAATTAATTTGAAAGTGTAGTTTTATCTATCCCCCCCCCCCCAACCATTTTCTGCATGTAACTTTCTTTTTGTTGTGAAAAGTGCAGTACCTGTCAATTTATAGCATTGTTGTCCCAATGATGTTGATTACTGCTTGAGACTTGAATAGCTGCCTCAGTTACCCTACTGCGCATGCGCGGTCCTCCCTATAAAGGATGCGTGCTTGGGAAGCTCGTCATCTCTTTGTCTCAAGCTGCCGCCCATTCGACAGCTCGCTGCACCTGGATTCTTCCCCGCCGTTTTCTTCTCTTTCTCCGCAGCTCTCCCTGCCCTCGGCGACCGCTACACGCCTGGCCCCGATCAGGTCGTGCATGTCGCTGACTCTGCAGCCTTCTCCGCCTTTTCCGACTACCTAACCACGGCAACCGCTACACACCTGGCATTGCACGGGATGCGCATGTCGCCTCCGACGGCAACATCGACTCCCGCTCGCCGCCTCTCACAGCCCACCGGTTCTAATACATGTACTCGACACGCCGGAGTGCTCCTCTATAAAACCAAGTAGCGACTCCGGGAAACCTCATCTCTCACCTGCCATCAACCTCCCGTCCATCGCCCCCTTACCATCTGCCGTTCAACGGGATAACTGTGTCCCCCTTTCTCTCCGACGATGAATGTCGCACTATGCGACACTGCTCCCGCCTCGGACACTGCTCTCTCCTCGCTCGCGTCGACCGCTGCGCGCCCGGCTTAGCACTGGACGTGCATGTCGGCAACGGCGACACCAACGTCTCGCTACACGACGGCCAACGCCCGCCCTCTCCTTGCCCTGTCAATCCTGGCAGTCGACATGCAACACACCAAGGCGCTGCTCCGAGTTGCGAAGCAGAAACTCCGGGAAATCCTCGGCTCTGCCGGTCTGTCACCCAGCAACTTAACCACTGGGGGTTTTCTTTCCGTCACCTCATCTCCCACCTAGGTCTTGGATTTTCGCCTCTCATCTCCAAGGAAGGATGTCGCATCATGCGACACTGCTCTCACCTCGCCTTGGTGTCGGCCGCCACTTACGGTCCGGCACTTCTTGTTGATTGTTGCCATCTTGATGGTTTTCGTCGTCGTTTCCATCTTCCGCATGACATTGTGCGTCAATTGGGCGATAAGTCTGTCCTCCTGTCCGGTGTTTTTCAATTTTTGCAGGAGGTACAGATGTATGACAAGATTTAGATTAAGGGTTTGAATAATATCTCAGTAATGTGTGGTGCAGTGGCAACCCGGACCACTGCACTGTGACTGAGGTTGGCGCTAATGACCAAGCTGTCGACGTGCCATTAAGCCTCATTTCCCCCCGCCCCCCTCTTACCTCGGATGCTGCGCTCTTCCCCCGACTGTCTCTTCCGCCCATGACGACCGCTGCGCGCCCGGCTTAGTACGGCACGTGCATGTCGGCAACGGCGATACCGACGACTCCCCGCTACAAAACGGACAACGCAATCAGCCGCTTCACGAGTCCGATACGCCTCTTAGGGGGCTGATTCCGACACTAGCCCCATCACTTGGACATCGCCCACAAACATAAAACCCGTCAGACAAGACAACCTAGCCTTTCGAACGTCTAAATCAAACAGGCACCAAGTCAGCCGCCCTTCTACCGTGAAACCATCAGCTCCCTCGAGTGTCGCACGATGCGACACTCCCCTCTGGAAATGAAGCAGCCCTTTCAGGCCGACCAACGACCACGCTCGGACTTCCGCCGCTCTGCCAACAAGACACCAACGTCTCCCCCGTCATGCATCTCATCGGTACGGCAGGTTAACACTAAGACTGAGCTGCCCCCACTACGAGCCATGGAAACCATAAACGTATGTCGCCCAATGTCGTCTCACCAGCTACGAAGCTCAACTGCTTGTCAGTGTCGCACGATCCCACCACAGTGTCACGACACCCTCAGACGCCTCTGCCGCTCGCATAGCATTTCCTCTGCCCGGATAACGACGACCCAACCATGCCATAGCATTTCTTTTCATAACTGCCGAAGACTCCGTCGCACAACTCTGTGTCGCACAACACTGTGCTGCACAACTCCGTTTCGCCGGCTATGAAGCGCAAGCCCCCGTCGGGGACGGCCGAACCTACTGCTGTGTCACGACATCCCTATAAGCCTCCACTGCCCGTAAGGCATTTCCACTCCCGAACAACAACATACGCTGCACCGGACTACTTCCGCTATAAGCCTTCCAAATCCACTGATGTTACCAAGCAGAAGCCCCGTCCGCAACGACCACTGTACGCCCGGCTCTGTACGGGACGTCCACGTCGTCATCACCGACGACGTCTCTCCACCACATGTCGGCCAATACACCTCGTCGCCTCCCGTCCTTTGGACCTGGTGGAAGATGTAAGACACACCAAGGTACCCCCCCAACTTATCAAGCAGAAGCCCCCGTCCGCAACGACCGCTGTACGCCCGACTCTGTACGGGACGTCCACGTCGTCATCACCGACGACGTCTCTCCAATACATCTCGCCGCCTCCCGTCCTTTGGACCTGGTGGAAGAAGTAAGACACACCAAGGTACTCTTCCAATATGCCAAGCAGAAACCCTCGCCCGTGACGACTGCGGCGCAGCCGGTGCCGTTCGGACGTGCGTATCACTAAGCTATAGACGCCTCTTCTGCTTACAACCCCCACCACCTTTCTTACGAGATGCCGACACCTTCCGCATTCCTCACCTAAATTAAGGAGGGATCACTTCCACCACATGCCTTGGCTACCATTGACGTACGTCGCACGACGCCGATCTCCCAACTTAACCTGCTCACACACTCTCCAGTATCTCGCCACCATCTGATGCCTCCTCCGGCCGGTCATCATTCCCGCTCCCGGGCAGGACAACCGGCGATCCGTCTACACCTCTTCTCCCGCCCACTGTCGCACGATGCGACACAATTCACCCACCCCGCGCCCCCACGCCATCTACCGTGGGACCGCCATACCGACACCGCTCTTGTTCGT
>JAHWFP010063985.1:0-10480 GCA_023313725.1 Lithobius niger
TAGCAGCAGGAAGGGCCCACTACCTTCTAAAGACAGCATGAATGGTCCAGGTCCACTACCTTGTAAATACAGGAGGCTACGTGTTCTGCCAAATTCAAATTCTGGCAAACAGCAAGATCCTAATTTTTCCTTTGAAGTGCCTGATGACAGTAGCATTGCTGTCGAACATCAGCAAGACTCTGTGATTTTTATTTTAAAATCATTATCATAGTACTGGTAATGATGTTTTTAGCACAAAAACATTAAACCGTCGGGCGCCACCGGCTAATTTTTGTCTCTAGCATGCTTGTTCTGAATGAGTCTTTCCTCTAGAGATTAAGTTATTTAGCTGCCAGCTCGGTAACCCAGTGCACATGCGTCTCCGCACTCCTCCTATAAAAGCGCAGAGGCGCGACATGGTATTATCTTTTATTCCTCTCAATACGTCATGGTGGTGACTCGAGAGAGGTAGGTGGGTGTAGGTAATGTATATTTTTGTTAGATAATAAAAATAATGTTTCTATTTACCATTTGAAAATAGGGGTCCCTGACGGGTTCCCTAGGGTTACGAGCTGGCTCCCCAAAAAGTTATATCTTCGTGCTAAGAAACCGAAGAAACAGAAAAGGGATCTGAAGTTGTCCCGTTTATTACTATTATTATTTGTCGTCTCCCCCCCCCCCCATTTTATTAACGAAAACTGTACATGTGGGGGTCTCGTTTCTTTGTTGTAGCGCTTACAGGGAGCTGGACGACACATCTGGCAGCGACAATAGGTCCCTGACCTTGTAGTCCATTGGCCTGCGTGGCGATCTACCTGAAGTAGTGCAATGTGAATACTTGATGTGCTTCTAGGATTACGGGGACCAGAATGTTGCTGTGAATGGTCCTCAGTTTATGAAATGTAAACTGATGGCGTTATCAATGCAGTTGACGTCCAAAGCTTCATAGGCGCTCACGATGACCGACTTGATCAAGTTGTGATTGTCCTGGCGGAGGTCCCGTCGAGATCCCCGTTGAAAGCCGATTGCGGCCCTTGTGTAGTTCGTTGTATGCCGTTCTCAGTATGTAGAAGCGTAGAGCACGTACTAGACAGGGGACACGTTCAAGTTCGCCATAAATCATCTTGGAAAGCGTTGGAAGGATGATGGTTGGGACGGCTCGTAAGACCGATGAGTCGTTGCTCGAAAGGAGGACCTTGGCGTGTAGGGAACTGTTGTGAAGTCAGGAAAAAGAAGCAGCAAGCCTGATCGATGGACAAGGCTTGTACTTCACTGAAATGCAATCAAACTGCCAGAGTTGTCAAGAACACTGTCTTGCGGGTGAGGAGGTCCTGTAGCAATCCGAGAGAGGCTTGAATGTTCCTGTATGAGAGAGGGCAGGACGATGGAGGGGTCCTAGTGCATAAAAAGTTGCCAAGTCGTTTGCCGGTCAACTTCACAGGCTTGATCAGGGAAGTGATGAAAAAGTCGTCGGAAAGGGGAGTCCTTCTTGCATCCCTGAAGACGGAGTTTAAGGCAGAGCGATAACTTGAGAAGACTAGTAAAGAATTCAGGAACAACTGGATTGACTTCCCTGGAGACACCAACGAAACCACCTCTTCAGTGGGTGTCGTAAATTGTGATGGTGGATCCCTAATGGCTGTACTAGCTATGCTGATAGCTAATTCCTCAAGAATTGCTGTGGCATTGACGAGTCTGATGACAGTAGCCACCCGTGCAGGAGTAGAGTGCTAGAGCGTGGGTGGAACTGGGTTTCCTTTCAATGCGACAGGTGATCTGGAATGTCTGGCGGACTTCCTGGGTGGCCGATGAAAAAATGCAGAAGTCGAGAGAACCATGTTGCGCTGAGGCTGAATGCAAAGTATGCCTTCGTGATAACCAGATTTGACAGAGATCCGACGTTTGGCGTGAAGGTGGCCCTAACCCAGAAGAAAGGTTCTCGCACGAGACGTTGCAAGAGGTGCTGATGATTGACCGAGGATGGTTATGTAAATCAAAGCCGAACTCTGTTGATAAACCTCTGTTCTTAGCGGGTTCGGAGCCAGAGGAGAATGGCTTGTATGGGAAACCGAGTCATGTCTTCGACCGTCTTCAGGGGCTCCCAAAGGGCCATTTGCCTCAGGAAGGCACTCAACAAGTGAGTATGACAAGAGCTGTCGACTTGGTCGGAACAAAATTGCCGAAGGGAGTACTGGAATGACAGAATAAAGGGTGGAACTATTGTGAGGATGATGCTGTTGAATGTTGAGGCAGAATCCAGTCTGCCGTTGCTGTTGATGGCTGAGGGTCGGGACTGACGAGAGCTAGCCGACCCTTCCCAGGAAGAGCTTGCCGGACGAAGGGTGTCATGTTACCATGAGGGAGGAGAAAACGGAGAAAGGTGGAGTGTAGATTGGACGACCAAGTCCATTCTTCACCGTCGGCTGGGAGTTGCGGCTCTTCTCGTCGGACAATCGAGTGACAGGCGGGGAGTGATGGCGTAGTGAGGGGCTTTACCTCCATACGATGCTGTGGCTCACTCATGGGTATAAGGCTCACTCCGCAAAGAGGGCAATGGTGAATGTCGAGGCGATCACTGACTATAGTGAAATATCTGGAGTAAATATCTTTGACTCTGCATAAGTTGGTCTGGAGAACCCGAAGACCAGGAAGCGAAATCATGACCTGGCCGCAAGGGACATGAGACATGGTTTAGGTGCCGAAAGTAGTGCCATCGGGGACCGACGGCATGGCAAGCGGGAGCTGTATCGGGCTTCCCGATGGCACTAAGCTCCATATAACATTTTATCGGTAGCTGCTTTGCTTGATTGCTCCTCGCTGCACCGATCTCTTATCTAAAGTGGCCTTGCGTCCAAATCCGCTTGCTCGCGTCCTTTACGTCATCACGTAATCGCTCGTCATCCCCGTAGTTTTTCGTCGTTACGCATGTCGTCATTAATTTAAAATAAATAACTCTAAATAAACGCCTAAATATTAATCTTGCCTATTACATTAATGCTAACTAATCAAGTCCTAATTCTTAGTGAACTATTTAATTTATTTGCTTATGTTGATAACGATTTGTCATCTTTTTGTTTGATAACTGCCTCGACAACTCCGATCGGGTGTTTATGCAAATTCACCAACATCCGAGATCACCTGGCGTTCGAACACATTTTTTCTAGTGTATCTCCTGCGTTGTCGAGAACGGTGCATGCCGCCTCCGATGGTCAGCTTGCTCGGCATTTTGCTGGGAGCGTTTGGCTGGCTGCACTTTTAATATTTTAACCATGTTCGTCGTTTTAATTTTACTTTAATATCTTTAATCATTGTGCATCGTCCGTTCATGAAGTTTGCTGCTCCGGCGAAGGGACTAAATTCTGCAACCGTTCCGTCAGACTCCTTCAATGATGAACTCTGCCATTGAAAAGGTAATTTACGAGCTAAATCATTATCGTTATTGCTAGTCAATAATCTTTATCCGTAGCCTCAGTAAATTAGACCTCATTAGCAGTTTTTGCGTTCAGTTTAGTCCCTGGGCCATTTTTCTAGAAGAGATAGGACGGTTCGAATCTCCGGTGCTAAAATTTCAAAATGTTGCGTTGGGTACGTTTTAACTTTATATGTCTTGTGTTCACAGTTTTCGCAAAGTTATAGGCAAGTGCGTTTCAACAGAAAACTTGCTAGGCTAGCCCACGGCATGTTTTCCACATTTTTCCGTACCACTTGTATAGCGTAACGAGATGTCCCCCTCCCCCTCTCAAGTTCACCAGTTGTGGTTTAAACCGTTACGTGACGCCATATTGTTCAATATCCCGTAACGAGATGTTTTCAGTGCTTCCCTAGGCCTATTTTTGACCGACCATAGTTCAATTAAAGGTGCATACCTGCAATATTCCCGTAACGTGAAGTCTGTGCCCGCAATATCCCGTCACGTGATGTCTTACTGACAATCATTAATAATAACCCTGCGTACATCGTTATTTCAAAAAACCACTGTAACTCGAAAGAGGTTGTTGTTGTCACTACGATTTGATTAAACCGCACTTTTCGTAAAAAAATCGTCTGTGTTTGGAGTGACTCATTGCTCTTTGCCAAGTGTCCTTTTTGAATTGTGGTGCTCACGGTTTAACTCTAACTAATTTTTGCTTGTCTTAAAGTTCATTCGTGGCCTTAAAACCCCACTAGTGAACCCGGGACCTCTGCGGAACTCGACCCCTAGATTTTTATTTTCCCCCGCTGTCGGCCACCTAAAGACATGGGAAGATGTCTCTAATTGTACCATCAAGAGCGATAGCTGGACGGTGGAGAACGGCATTTGCTTGAAGAAGAAGCCATGACAGGCTGGGGCACCACTGAGGACAATCGCTCTGGTTTTCGCAGTGAGAACAACGACACGCAGGCAAAAGATGACAGGCTGGGAAGTGGAGACGGCGGGCCGACAACGTCAACAGGGAGCAGGCAACAAGTTGGTTGGAGTTGGTCTTCCGGAATGGAATGTCCTTCGGAGTGCTGTTGGATCTCGTCATTGCTGTTGCTGAAAGGTACTCCAGCTGACGACAGGATACACAAGAAACGAAGGGCAGTGCAGAAAAAACGAAAGCGTGTCCATGTAGTAGAGTTGCCGACGGTCACCGGGGCCTTGTTGTGGCTTGGAAAAGGTTGACAAGGATGAACGAAGGCATAGGTGACTTTTCCAACAACGACAGGTGGTCTGAAAAGAGGAGACAAGAACGAACGAAGGTGGAGCTGAGGTAGCTGATAGTCTGATGATGTTTGTAACGGTGCGAAACGAAGGCTGAGCTGATGTTGCCAACGACGATAGGTGGCGTGGGATCGGGAAGAGATGGACACTGCGTGATACTGTAGTCACATGGTCTATCCATAACAGGGTGTGTGTCAGCGACAGACGAATCCTGACGGATGATGAAGTGCAATTTAGCAAAAACCGGTAAACGGCGAACTACTGAACTGTGTTCTGTCAGGTGGTTGAGGTGTAATTTTCTTATAATGATGAAGTGGTTGTGTAGATCAAGAAAGGTCGGGGAGCAGCACTCCCGAAGGGTGAAGGCATGGACGATGAATAGACGAAGGGAGTCGGCCAACCTAAACTATGTTGAACCATCTAGTGATGACACGCAAGGACGAAGGGTGGCGAGTAATGCTTGCGAAGGGTGCTCCGTGAAATCATGATGTTGATCCAAAAGCTGGGTCGAGGACCGCGTGAGAGTACGTTGTACGGCTGCCGAGCACGGTTGGCATGGTATTTACCAGGTTTTTACTGCCCCGGTATAAACTACTTTTTCTTAGTCATTTCCAGTTAAAGACAAAAATAAGTGTATAACTTGTAAAATATAAGTATATTAGTTTTAAAATTAAAGGGATGTTCCTCACAGGGCTATTTTTTACGATCCTCCACATCAGGTACGGCCTCAAAGTTTTATTTACTTACCGTTAGTTAATCCCTAGTTAAAAATCCGTTTTAGCATGTGGCGTCTACATTTTTTGTTGAATATAGGGGAACCTTATTTACTTTCGTCCTGAACGATATGATGCTTTGTGCACTTACAATAACCATAGCGTTTCATCTGTGTGTGCATGTGCTAATTTGATAATAATTACAATGAGATCAAAAATCTAAACGACTAATGCGATAAAAATTTAAATTAATTATTCTAATAGATCGCCGAAACAAAATTATAAGATACTAGCCTAGAAAATTATAAATTGTGATGTTAAAATACCAGAATTATTCCGGTTTGTGACGACACAATCTTTAACTCGATGCTGTTTCGTGTAATATTCCTAAAGCCAACCGAGACAGCAGCTACGTTCCTCACTGCGAGAAACGCAGCTACCACCCCAGGTGACCTTGTCAATGGTAAATGCGTGGATGACGATCTGCGCATGGTTGTTATAAGGCAGGCGGAGTGTTATAAGGCAGGCCGGGTGTCCCAAAAGTGTTAATTTTCGGGATTCCATTTGGGATTCGGGAAGTGATAGTTTGTGTCTATGTTAGTAGTTTCACTACATTCTGTTACTTGAATTTTCGTTTTAAATAGAATTACTACGTACTACTATTAGTGTTAATGAGCAGTTAGGCTCCAAACTTAGAATGTAGATTCGACGAAGTCTGGGAGGCGTGATGAATCAAGGCCGGTGGCTGACGCTGGAGCAGAAGCTGTCGTTCCTAGTAAAGACGGCGACGAGTGCTCAAGACGATCCGAGGCTGGTGAGTGACGTCAGGCAGTCAATAGTCGTTCAGAGAAAAGCGACAGAAGTATATCAAAGGGCGACGAAAGGCTGTGTTGATGATGCCTTGTTTCCGGCTGCCAGCCGCTGCTTGTCGCAGACTAAGGGCTGAGAACGACAAGGGTAGACAGGCTTATCCCGGTTGTGGTTGGCGAAAGCTGGGATGCAGGGTAGATGACCAGGTTCGATTGTCGTCTTTGGACTGGGCTGAAATGACTCTTCTTGCCCAGGCTGAAAGACGGGGAACAAAGGGCCTCTCCAGAAGACGCTGCAACCCATTCTCGGGCGGAAGACTTAATCTGTGAAGGACGTGACGACCGTTGTGTAGTAGAAGTCACGCATGGCTCCATTATGTGGGCTTCACCCTTGGTTAGAGGTCGAGAAGCAGGAGCCGCGGCCAGTGCTGGAGACGAGTCTCTAGAGAGGCAAAGAACTAGACGAAAGGTCCAGAGGAGCTTCAGCTGGCAGGGAGTGACGAAGTTTCCTGTCGCTTTTGTGAGACTCTACTTGTTGTTTCAGTGTGGAAGAAATACTCTTAATCCTGCGAAGGTCGGCTGAGGACTGGAAGATCATGAGTCGAAGCCACGGTCTAACCACAAGGGGCAGGAAACGTACTGTCAACAGTAGTGCCATCAGGAGCCAAAGTTAGGACAGGTGAGCGGTGGTGAACGGCAATTGCTGGAAGAAGAGGCTGCAACAGAAGGCGATGTTGGGACGAACGCACGGGATGAGTACGGTGCGAAACATGACATGCTGCCGAGGGACGACAGTGCCAAAAAGAACAGGTGACAGGCCGGACGAAGAAGTGGTCTTTTGTGAGGGAGCCACTTTTGGAGTGCCGTTGGGTCGTACCATTGTCGCCGGACCAACAAAGGGCTTGAAGGACAACAGCCAGCGAAAGGTTGAAGCCGATAAAGGCAGATGTCAACGACAGCTTTCCCACGTAGTAGATTCGCTGTCCACGAAGACGACAGGAGAAGACGAGTGGACGAGTGGAGAAGACGACAGGGCGTCAGGTCGACAACAGTACGTGTTAGGATGAACAGGCGACAGGTAGGGCTTAGGAGTGGTCATCCGGGAGAGAGAGCCTCTTTCGGAGCGCCTTTGGATCGTACTATTACTGTCACTGGACAAGCGAAGGACGACAGTCTAGAACAGCTGCAAACGATGTGCGCGAAGGAAGACAAGTCAGCGAAGGGTTAAAGTCGACAAACGACAGCGTGCCCACACAGTGGAGTCACACAGGACAACAGGGTGACAGCAAAACAGAGCGCCGTTGTAGCCAATGCTGTAGCAGAGAAGGTCTAGAAGGTGACAAAGGGTGGGGAAAAATGAATCCTGTTCACACATGAAGGCCGCTAGAGAAGAAAAGATGACACGAAATCGCGCCTCTACACTTGCATAGGAGTACTGCGCAGACGCATGCGCAGCACCGAGTTCGGCTAAATAACTTTATCTCTAAAGGAAAGACTCGTTCACAATAAGAATGCTAGAACTTGCAGGCATTGTACATTTTCGAACGGCACATAGAAACTGTTTTTAAATGAAAAACGCGCATAATAATAGCAACCTACCCGAACTAACTCCATTTCTGTCACCAGGTCTTTTTACATTGCAGGAGAACCCCTATTACTCGAAATAACTGGGACCAAAGGGTGTTCAAGTAATAAAGTTATTCGGACGGCCGTATTTAAGCAAAACTGAAGAAATTTCACTTGTATTTGGGTGGCATTTTGTTTTTGGAAATTGCTTTAAGACTTGAGAGGATTATAGATGCTTTTTGATTAAACAGCTTCCAGAAATGGAGATAAAACAAGCTCGATTTTTACTCCTGTTTGAAAACCCTTACGTGTGAAATTTTCTCAAGAATGGGTGTTTAGATAATAGAGGTTTTTCGGGTAACATTAGGATAATCTAGGTTCTTTATTTACTCCTGATGCACCAGTAGCGACTACAAGAGACTTTATCTTTAAATCCACTATTGCCGCCTTCTTACCTGTCTAAAAAATGACTCGTCTGCCGGTCTGGATGGTTTCCCAACAACATTAAAGCACTGTTTTTGCTTTTGCCCCTCCCCACACTTTGGAAGGCTGCTAACAGCATACGATTTAGAATTTACCACACCGCTCTATTAATCTTGGAGACCTTGGAAACCAAGCTCTCCAATTTTAACCAAGCTCTTTTCAGAGTGTAATGCTAACCAAATCTTTAGTGATGTGCAGCATGGTTGGTAGGTCGTGTACTACTAACCTACTTGTGACTTTGATATAACCCTTTCAAGTCAAATGCAATTTTAAACTTTCTCTACGAAAACGACAGCCAAAACGTGGCCGTCTATAGGTCAAGATTAAAATTATTCCTCAGTCGCCTCTGGCTGGTTAGCTAGCTTTTGATTAGTCACCAGTTGTGCATTTGCTTATCGCCGTGAAGTGTTTTCATGGATTTGTTTAGCATGGCTGGTACCTATTACTATATTAAAGAGGTACGAAAATAAGAGATTTGGGCAAAGGTAATGGGAGCATTGAAGCAAAAGAATACAAATTAAACAAGATAAATAAGGAGTCTGTGCTGAAGCGTCTAGTTTGAACAGTTCTTGAAAGCAGTATTCTTTCAATTTGGCGACTAGATAGGCAGTAAACGGTTGCCAGATTACAAAAATTAATCGTCATGTGGCGACTGACCGGTGCTTATCTTGATCTCTATGGCCGTCGTAAACATGTTCCGTGCCTCGGTAAAATAACTAAACGGTCTACGGGCATACAAATTGCAGACCTAATATACATAAATGCCCTTATGAAAATATTCAAACTGATCTGGGAGACCTTGAAATGAGAACATCCACTGGTTATTCTTCCATTACAGCCAACCTTCACGAACGTGAATTGTGTGGCGCTCGCCATTTGGCCAGTAGATATTATAATTCACTCGTTATTGTCAATTACCCACTCACCATTGAAAATAGTTTACTTAATGTTTGAACATTGTTTTTCAATAATCTAACTCTCCAATCAGGTAAGAGGCTAGTAACAACATTAAATGCTTGGTTGGATAGCAATTGTAATGGCCATTTTCAAGATCTTTCCCCACTAGGAATGTGACATTCTGACTAAGGGCCTTTTACATTCATGAGAGTCACTTGTTTACGTACATGCAGTTTTATTACCACAAACTCAAGCTTCTCAGGTGGTTGTCCCACTTTGAATTTAACTTAATAAACGTTTCTGCTTCATTCCACGCAATTACATGGTTTGTGTCCGTGCAATGGACTGCAATGCCGTTATCATTAGCCTATTCCTTGCACTTCCTTAGGAGCGCGATTTGTTTTCATCCGTCCGCGCTCCTAGCCGGCTGTCCACAAGAAACTCGCAAGTGCTAGTTCCAATGGATGTCACTGACTCGCTTCGCGTGACGTCACTCGAGCCTGGGCCTTAACGCGATGAATGGTCACGTGCCACGAACGAGACAATCGCTGTTAGCAATACTGAAGAGGTTCAAAATGGCCCTTGAAATAGAGCAGTTTATTCAAGGAATAAAGGCAGTGACGTAGAAGATGTCATTCAAACCAGGAAAGGAAATGGGGACTTCTTCCAGCTTTCCAACGTGACCAAGATGGCAGCCGTGCATTGTGTTGTTGAGGAGTTGCAACAGCTTGAATTATTTTCAGCAAACAAAACCGACTTCACGTTAATTTTGACGACATTACCAACAAAACATCAAACAAAGTAATTAAAAAGATGATATTGACTTAAATCCAATAAATAAATCTAATAAATTCAATCAGAATTACACCTCTGTTATACGCAATTGGAAATTTTGCTTTGCAACAGGGCTTTGAACTGAGGGGATGATATATCATCGTTTGGACTAAAAAGAGTTAAATAAAACATTGCCTAACTCCATTAAATCTGTCTTGCTCCTCCCCTCCCCACTCGAAAGATTTCAGCTACCCCCTCCCCCACAACCAAAACGTGATGAACATATGCATGCTTCAGGAAACCATTTTGCAATTTTGTAAAAATGCATCACAACATTCTGGGTAGGAAACTAAACTTCTTTCTGTATCCCTTGCTGCTTCGATACTTTTGTTTGGTATGACGCCTTCTCTGCTGTACACCCTGCAGACATGCAGTGAAGCTATTAAGACGAACATGTCTGAAGGGTAATTGCTTCGCTAATGGTCCAATTTTCATTCAGTTTTTTATTTTTTGCTTTGGCATACAGTATTCTACAAATTTCCAATTTACACCACTATTCTACAACATGTAGTTCA
>JAHWFP010063987.1:0-11794 GCA_023313725.1 Lithobius niger
CCTTTTTTTTTCTTGTTTTAGCAAGAATAACACAGAAAAGAACACTGTAATCACCTTAAAATAACTGTTATAAGAGAGTCTTTTCCATGGCGGATTCGTTTTATACTGCTAAGAGTGACTTTTGCACCCAATTTCATGTTTTTAGCTTGATCTATAAGAATTTGTTGCCCAAACCCCTGGGAGGCATCACGAGGAGGTTCTGGGGCGGGAGGAGGGGGGGGGGGGGCACTGATGGCACTTTGGGTATTTCATTGGGGTCCATGGCTGGTTCGATTTTTACTGTTAAGCAAGACTTGTGTACCAAATTTACGTTTTCTGCAAAATTTCTTCAAAAATTTGTTACTCCGCTTAATGATTTCTGCCCAATGCTCTGCAATAATAATTGCTCTGCCGACGAGAATACTGCAGTCACATCAAAATCGGGTTCAAAAGGCCCTGGTCGGTGTTAATGCCTACATTTTAAGCTACACAAATTGAAAATCGGTTCATTGGTTCGATCTGAAGGTGGGAGCAAAAGTTTTAGCCCATTTGGCTTTCCGTGTCAAGAATATTGTAGTTACGTTAAAATAGCCTGCGTAAGGCCTTAGGCCTTGTCCATACCTACGTTTTAAGGTGGTTCGATCTCCAGGTGAGGACAAAGAGTCCCAACAGCAACATTAATGATTTCTGCCCAGTGCTCTGCAATAATAATTGCTCTGCCGACGAGTATACTACAGTCACATCAAAATCGGGTTCAAAAGGCCCTGGTCGGTGTTAATACCTACATTTTAAGCTACACAAATTGAAAATCGGTTCATTGGTTCGAGCAAAAGTTTTAGCCCATTTGGCTTTCCGTTTCAAGAATATTGGAGTTACGTTAAAATAGCCTGCGCAAAAGCCCTAGGCCTTATCCATACCTACGTTTTAAGATATAGAACTTGAAAATTGGTTCAGTGGTTCGGTCTCCAGGTGAGGGCAAAGAGTCCCAACAACAACATCAACAAGAAATGGCCATGCTGTGGACGCCGAACGGTTTGATTGTTATCATTAAAATTTGTAAGGCATGTCCTTACCGCGGTCCTTGATAGACTAAAACTTAGCCTGCAATATTCGAAAGTAAAATGGCGTGTAATCCATTAAAATATTGAGCAACGAATGTCTCGTTCTCACAATATGTACTGTAATCATGTTAAAATGTGTATACGTAAATCAAACCTTTGAAGACAGATGCAGCCTGGATAAGAGGTATGTCACACAAAGTGTGTCGGTATTAATCACAGTTAAATCAAAACGTTACAAAACTATGCAACGTGGGTAGAGGTCATGTCACACAGCAGTAAAGTTAGAATCATTATGGAAGATACCTCTACTCGAGTTATCATTATGGCATTGATGATGTAAGATATTCTGCACACGACATGAAAACATGGTTGCCAGAAATATTTGAAAGTTTTGTGCAATAAGAAGCAGCTAATATTGCAAAGAATCTGCTATATCTAACCCTAGAATACATAGATAATTTTTGTTTAAATCTTCAGACGTGATGATCTTATCCTTCCATGTTACATGCCCTATCAATGAATTTACAAATAACTATGTGGAGCTCCGAAATTATTCTTGTACTATGGCCACACCAAAAAATGTTATAAAATTTCGTAAAACGAATTGTTGCTTACAGAAGCCATGCCCCTCCAAAGGAAATTTCGGTTTTCTATCACTGCTCATAGCCAAAGGAGGCTGAAGCAATTTTTTCAACATCAGTATTCCCATTTGCTTTTTATTCAGAATGTTTTTGTTCAGACAGCACTATTATTATTACTATTTTTAGAAATTGCTTCATAAATTACGAATGGTGTACTAATCCATCAATAAAAAGAGTGTAAATGGGCTAAATTTCGAAATAAAATTGAGATTTGGTCACAGAGCAATACTTTTTCTTGCCTTAGAATCCTTGGACTAACCTAGCTGATGTTTAGTCTAACCGTGCAAAGTTTTTTAGACAATCCTTAATGAAATTATATTTGTTGGGCTTTAGATGAGGCCATGGCTTAAGCTTAAAGATGTCAAGACTAAGAAAAGGCCAGGCATGGTTATTCATATATTTATTCCAATTATCACACCAGCATCATCCTAACATATTGGAATGCTTTGACGTTAAAATATGTTCGAAATACAGTGCACAATATACCAACAGTGCACATCCAAGACACAGATTACATTACAGTGATGTGTTCAAGCTTGGGATCAAGTGATGACACAATCGAACAACATAGAATCTGGTAGCCATTTGGTACCTATACTTAAAATATTTTTTGTGGAAGTTTATTGATTATTTTGTCACCTTGAGGAAAAAGAGATTTAAATAAGATATACACAATTTGCTGTTTATAGGTAAGTATGTAAGGGCTCGTCCTTTAGTCTTTAGCAGTATAAAATCGCAGGCACAAGAACACCTCAGTGGGTCTTTCTCCCATGAGCTGCCACAATGGATCTTGGCATGTTGTCTGCACAGTGACGTCACTTCCGGTCGGACTGCGCAAACCTGAAGTGATGTCGCAGGTCAGGTGACCCGTAACATCATTTCAGTCTGGTTTAATAATAATAATAGATTTAGCCCAAAGGACAAGGAGACAGGCAGGATACAAGATCGCTAACGCCGTTCCCGGTAGGGGTGTGGTTAATAGGTTCGTTTGAGAAATTTGGTAAGGGGGTTGGTTGGTGACTAATCGTCGAAAGGCTGAGACAGAGGGGGCGGACACCGTCTCCTCACTAAGCGAGTTCCATGGCTCGATTACTAGAAGAGCAAAGAAGTTTTTTCTGATGTCAGAATGTGGGGTTGCACCAGACAGCTTGAAGGAGTGACCGGTAGTACAAGTTGATGCCGAACAATCAAAGAAAGGACATCAATGGGCAACAAACCCCTGACGATTTTAAAGGTTAAAGTTAGGTCGGTCCAGAGACGGCATAGCTCCAAGGGCTGGAGGCCAAGCCATGTCAAGCGGTCGACATGAGGAACGTCGCGGAGGCCGGGTATACCACGTGTAAATTGTCGTTGCACCGTCTCGATACAATCGATGTCTTTAAGCAGGAACAGCGACCAAACTGGGCTTGCATACACAAGTAATGGACGAACATATACTTTGAAAGCCCAAACCAAATTAGCGATTGAAGATTTAGTGAAGCAACGTTTCACGAGTGCTGTGCGACGATACGCCAAAGCCGAAATCTTTGTGCAGTGTAATGATGATTTAAGATCCTTGGCCATCCAAACTCCCAGATCTTTTCCCATGGTTAAGGTGTCGAGTGAGTGGGAATCCAAATAGTAGTCAAACTCTGGGTTGGAGTCGTCGACGTGCAGGACACCACATTCGCCCTGCGACAATGGAAGTTGCCAAGTCCTGGACCAGTTGAAAATGTTTTCGATGTCTGATTGTAATAGGAATCCTTCCTGGAAAGTGATAATTTTAGAACTTGATTTGACGTCATCAGCAAATTTGTAGCACGGTCTGTCGTCACTGGAGGTTGAAGGCTGTAGGTAATTTATGTAAATGACAAAACAACAGTGGCCCTAAAACGGAGCCCCGTGGAACCCCGCTTATGACCTGTGAAATTGATGACCTAGTTGGTCTAATGACCACCGATTGTATCCTATTGGACAAGAAGTCTCCAATCCAAGCCAGCACATTTCCATCAATGCGAATGTAAGACCGCTTAAAAAAAAGTAATTGGGAATGTACCAGGGACTCGAAGGCCTTCTTGAAATCGAAATAGATAATGTCCGTTGGTACACCCAGATCAATAGCACAGGTCCAATGATCAAGCGCCAAAAGAAGCTGCAGCGTCCCAGACTGGCCCGGCAAAAAGCCGAACTGGTTTTCGTCCAATAGATTGTTCTGTAGCAAAAAATGCATTATATTGTCACGCACGATGGTCTCCATGACCTTGCACGGCCCACCGTAAGTGCAATCAGGCGGTAGTTAGCCGAATCAGATGCATCGCCCTTCTTGAAAATCGGCACAATGTTTGTGGTATGCCACAAAGATGGAAGAGTATGTGGGGATAAAGAAAGATTATAAATAATAGCCAATGCTGGTGCAATGGCCATGCCAATTTGTTTGTAAAAAAAAGCTTAATAGCCGTCAGGGCCTATGGAGTGACTAGGCTCATTCACTAGGCTTGGTTATTGACAAAACCTCCATAACCTGTGTGCTGTTAAATTCCATATTACTGAGTCGTTCGTGGTTGACCTCCAAGTTGTCAGATCCGCGCAGAACAGGAAGAACATTGTTATCAAGAATCAAGTTGGATACGAATGTCTGATTTAAAATGTCAGCCTACTCCAAATCCACGGTAACGAAAGTCCTGTTGATGTTAAATGGTGGTAAGGTACGTGCTTAGCGTGTCATAGCTTTATATCGACGGAAAAGGCTGGACAAAGAGACGTCGCGAATAGTGGCGGTATTTCACTGGTTGTGCCAATCATCGACCGCAGTACTGTATTTGCTCTTTAGAAGATTGAATGAATTTTTGTTTACAATAGAGGGGCAACCCGTAAAAGTTTGCCAAGTAAGCAACTTTTGTCTGTCAAGTTTTTTAATAGAAGAGATTTATTGCGTTCGTTTTCGTTTCTCCAGTCGGTGTTAGCACTCCAAGATGGAGAACTCAATTTTAAACACAAAAAAATACTCCAAGTCAGCTTTAAAAAATAAAAACCCTCATAAACCAATTTCCGTTTCGATTTCTGCTTAATCTTTTAATTTAATTCACCAGGACGGCAGATGAAAGGATTAAAGGAGATAAACAATGCTCCTAAACATTTAAAATTCCAACTCGGCCAGGTTTCGGTTTCGATTTAAAAAAAAAAAACGACTAAGGGAGTAAAGGTACATTTTCTAAAATACCTATTACTTTTATATATACGTGTAATAGCATATATGAAGACTAAGTAAAGCTAGATAGAATTTTTTTTGGTGGGGAATTTAATTTATGCTGAGCAAATTATTAATTATGTTGATACAATTAAATTGCTAAGAATTAGCTCGTCACAGGAGGAGTGAAAACCTTGCTTGGGAAAAAAACCACTTGAGAAAGTCAACTTCAGAATAATATTAAGAAAGATGTGCTGAATTTCTTGCACACAATTAATAAAAGAATTATTTAAATAATTTCGACAAATAAGCATGGAATTTTAAAACTTTAGTTTTTACACAGTAAAAAATTCCCAAAAACTCTCTAACAATCTTAACTTTCTCATACTCACACATACAACCACAATCTCAGAATCTTACAATCTTTTCATTCTCATACTTGATCACATAAACGGATCGACCATTTAAAAATGTTTGGGTTATCTATGAAATTACCAGCCAACTCTCTAAAATTCCTCACCCATCTCGTACCCTATTTTATTATGTGTATATTTTTGTTGTCTAACATACGGAATGCACAATCCTAGCGAGCAATAGCAGTCACGGAATGGTTTGGGGGGGGGGGGGGGAGTCACTGCTATTGATAGCGTTAATTATGCAGTTCTTGCCTTAGGTTAGTGATTTTTTCGTTTTTTAGTTTTCAGTTACAGCATCATGGCTGTCAATGGTGTGGCAGTGCAGGAATTAGATTACTGAAAAAAAAACACAAAATAAGAAACAGATCAACGCAGCTGTATGTAACGAATATGAACACAACCGTGTAACGTTCACATCTCTTGTCTTCAAGGTAATTATAATGAGTCCTAATGACCCTTAATTAGGACAAATTACGGCTTCCATTCGAACCATCAAGTTGGAATGTTGCAAATGAAAGAATGGTCACTTTGCAACTTTTACTACTTGACACCACGTGTATTCCACGCACGGCGACTGTTCCCGTTTTGGGTTGGCAAGAAACACCCGATAAATGAAGGTCTTTTGATGCCAACCCTCATCAATCACCACAGGCCGGGAACAAAAACAGAGCAACATGCATGTATTGTCACGTTGGACAAATTGTTGGATCATTTGGTTTGAATGTTAAAAGTGCAAATTGTTAGTACGTTTGTCAAATGCAGAAAGTAAAAGAAGTTTATTTTAACATGTCAGCAGTAAATCACTGAATTTACATTGGAGGCAGTGGTAAGGGCGGACTGGCATGTCATCCAAAGAAATACTACGTCTGCAGCAAGTGTAAAGGTGATTTCTATTGCTGGAAAATATGATAACCTGTTAATTTTTGCACAAGTTCACCGGTGGTTCCCTGGAGGTTTTTCAGTGCTGACGTCGTAACCCTCACTGCGCATCTTTTCTGCGCAGCTCCTCTCTATATAAAGTGGCATGGCGTGTTAGCTCGCCATCATTTTTCCTCCAGAGCGTATCCACGCTCGTCTGTTTCCCTACATTCGTCTGAAGCTCGTCGATCTTACCTGGAAGAAGAAGGATCTCAAGCATAAAGCCAACCGAGGTTATGGAGAGATTTTTCTGTCCCCCGCTTGTGCCTGCTACCAACCCTGATGCTATCGTTTCTGTGGTCCTGCTGCCCATCCCGGATACGAATGCGAATGCAATTGCGAATTCGAATGAGATTGAAAACATGAGTGCGAATGTGAATGGGAATGCTACGGCTGACACAAATCTTGTGAATGCGAACGCGAATGCAAATGCTCCTTCTCGCAAGAAAACGAAGATATCTGTCAATCTTCCAGTTTCTACTGATGTCTCACCGCTAGCACTCACCTATCAACCCTTGATTAGATTAGGGGTTTGAATAATATCTCTGTAATGTGTGGTGCAGTGGCAACCCGGACCACTGCACTGTGACTGAGGTTGGCGCTAATGACCAAGCTGTCGACGCGCCATTAAGCCTCATCTCCCCCCCCCAACCCTTGATGTCAACTTCTTTGAGGCCCGTGACGCCTACCGTCACCTCAAGAAGATGTGCAGACAACTCCAATCCTCTCTCCAACTGCACCACTCGAGTTGTCATCACATTCATCTTGTACCCCATCGGTTACACCGCCTCGCTAACCATGTTTGGAAAACCCTTGGCTTCCGCTCGGAAATGCCACCACCTACCGTTTCCGATTCTACACGTGTCAAGAGAACGGCTGACTGGGTACATTCGACTTCCTATTCCAGTAGCATATCAAAGAAATCCAAACATTCGCATCAACTTCCGCCTCTGTCAAGTGACCCAATCTCGATAAGAATGATGATGCATCATTCCTCAACAAAATCACAAGATCCAACACGAATGCGAACGCAAATTCGAATATGAATGTGAATACGAATTCGAATACGAATTTAAATACGAATGCGAATGCAAATACAAATTCACCATTTCTGCAATCAACGAATATGAATGCACCTGTTTCGAGTCACAGTCGTCATATTCACTTTGCAGATCCAATACCGGATGATTCTGCTAACATTCCACTTCCAGAACTCCTCAAGGCAGATGAAAACATCATACCCGACTGCTTCCTGTACAAGCCCTCTAAACTTGCTGCCGTCCCTGCAATCAACAGAGGACTAACAACCGGATTCGGCTTCACCCTAAAAGACAAGAACGTGAAACAACTGCCACTACTAGGCCAATCTACAACACTTCTCACGTGCCTTCTATGAAATGGCGGCACCATACTGGGACGAGGAGAACCCCTTGAACTCGATAAAGAATACCACCACCAAGACCTGGCAGATAATCTTCTTTCTTCCGCCAAATGCGTGATGGTGCAACTGCTTTCAAAAACTTTGACACCTACCCTGAATCCTAGTTCCTCACAACCGAAGTAGCAATGGACTTTGGAACTGGTCTATACCTGCCCAAGAAAGCTGAAGTCCCCACATCTGTCCTTCTCGACACTGACAAGTGCACTAGAATGGGCCTCAGAGCAGTCTCACAAGCACAAGCGCTCTATACGGCCATTAACACCTTGTGTAAAAAGTTGTATTCCAACCCAACAGACCAAGACATAACGAACCGTCTACCTCAACTCTTCCAGAAGACAGGTTTCGCAACCCACCATGCCTTAAACTGGCTAACAAGAGCTCTCTTTAACATCACACTTCTACTAAGGGACACGGCTCTTGCCACCAACTCCAACTGGAACGAATCTACCAAATTCAAACTAAGAAACCTTTCCCTACACGAGACAAGCTCTCTCTTCCATGGACTAATCACGACCCTTGCACCCCACTTGGATATCGCAAAGAAACCCAAAATCCTATCAGCATCGGGGCCCAAACAAGCACCCAACTGGAAATAAGCCCAACCAAGGGAACCATTACTCGACAACCTGGCCTAAGAACCAACCCCTTTCATCCGACAACCGAAATCAAAACCAGCCCTTTCGGAACTCGAACCAATCCTACCGTTCCAACAACTCATCAAAAGGATCTGGAGGAAGAAAACAAAACGACAACAATTCCGACAGCAAAAGAAGCCACTTCTCCTCTCCCAAACATAAATCGAGAAAAAGCTGCCAAAACAATTCATGTATCCGGTGGTAGCAAGACTACAACACTTCCTTCCCACTTGGAAAAAGATCACCAACAACCACCAAGTCCTTTTCATCACCCAGAACGGATTTTTACCAACATTCAACTTAAAACCACCTCTGGCCCAAACACCACCATGGAAACATGCCTTCCATCAGCACTCCCCAGAAGTTCTGACACTCCTAGAAAAATGAGCGATCATAAAATGCCACCCGCCTTTCACGCCAGGATTTTACAGCCACATTTTCCTCAAACTAAAGAAATCCAGAGGGAAAAGAATTATATTCAATCTAAAGCCCTTAAACAAGTACTTGGAAAACCAACACTTCAAAATGGAAACATTGGACTCGATTCGCTCCTCTCTAAAATCCAGCAATTGGACTGTATCAATCAACTTAGAAGATGCTTATCTGCATATTCCACTGCACGAATCAATACAACATCTCTTCCGGTTCCTACACAAAGGAAACGTTTACCAATTCAGATGCCTCCCATTTGGACTAAAAGCTGCCCCGAGGATCTTAACAATGGTGTTGAAACCAATCTTAGCCTTCCTACACAAAGAAAAAATCAACACAGGGGCTTACTGGACCCTGAACCATCAACAACCCACAACCCTATTGACGAACAGAGACCGCACCATCAATGTTCTGTCCGAATTGGGGTTCGGCATCAACCACGCAAAATTCAGACTCACCCCAAGCCAACAATTTACCTTTCTCGGAGCAGATTTCGACCTCTCCAAACCCAACATTCGGCCTTTACTAGAAAGAATAAAAGACATTATCCAACACACCCTCAAATTTCGCCAAAAAAGAGACATTCCATAATCGAATTAAACTCTCTCTGATACCACACGGCCGATGGACGACACGCCCATTCCATCACTACAGAATAGACAGCTGGGGACCGGTTCCTCATCACCATCGATAGACCATGGCCAAGGATTTTCCATGGTAATCCTTCTTATGGTGGTCCAATGTCCACAACCTTCTGGAAACGGTACCCCTCCATGACCGCATAACAGACTTGATACTCCTAACCGATGCCTCCACTACATGGCTCGGATGCCCACATAAGCCATATGGAAGCAGCTGGAATCTGGGAACCAAACACGGAACACATCAACATCCTAGAAATGAAAGCCATACTCCACGCATGGCACTTCCGCACCATAATCCAAGGAGAGACCATCCAAGTCCAAGCCAACAACACAACTGCGGTAGCTTACATAAAGATTGGAGGCAGAACGAAATCCTGCAGTCTCCACGATATAACATCACAGATCTTCAACCTCTGCATTCGACTGGACACAACGATCCTCCCGTTACACATCCCAGGAGACAGGAATGTGATTGCAGACTCACTCTCTCGCAAGAATCCACTGACAGGGGAGTGGATACAAAAGAAATCCATTTGCGAATCACTCTTGCAAGGAAAGAAAACTTAGGTTTGGTAATGGAAGGATTTCAAGACTTGTTAGTTGTTAAAGGTGAAATTTTAAAGCATGGGAAGGTGCTTGATCCTTGGTTGGAGGGATGTCGAATGGCGGGGCTGACATTGAAGGCACGTCGTTTTTCGGAAGAATGACCACCACGGCCACATAGCTTCCCGAGTGCTAAAGTATAAAAAAAATAATCTGCGGTAGAAGTCAGCAAATCATGGATCATAGTCTGCTTTTTTGGCTGCGCCCCCAACTTTTTTACGCCCCTGGTAGGAACGCATACATCATGACACGGTTATGCAATCGAGACTGATTTTGAATAACACAGGCATAAGTTCCGTTTCATTCCTCACAAGCGTCAGTTTCACCTTTATTTAGAGGCGGCGGAGGTAGCTGGAAACTTTGCTCCTTAGCAAAGTACTACAAACACTACAAGTAATACAATTGCGAAATATCCGTATAGAAAGACCAAAATTAAAATTCGTACTGGGTGGCTGGCGTGAGCAGTGGTAAGATGATAACATTTTCAATGGTAATGTGCCCTCAAGAATGACAATAGGCTTGGTCAGACATGAAGGCTATAACGGGGATTACGTTCTGGACTCGTTCTTTAAGACAACTTTAGCCTGTGATCTTTACCACTTTCTGTAGATGGTGAAACCGTTAACTTGTGAATATTCCGGTAAAAACTATGTAAATGCGTGTATGGCTTTATACACTGGTTGTATTCCTTATCATAATACGGGTATGACATGATGTATGAGACGTTTGTTAATGGAGGTGGGCTCCTGTATTGTTTCGATCTAATCAATGGTCACGGCTCCAATGATGTCAATGATGTCACTCCTTAAAATTGGGATAACTCGTCTTGAAGTACGTTTCACATCCACCCTAAGTCGTAACGTGACTGTCACGGTTTTAGGAGAAATATAAACTTTGTTGGAAATCAATGAAGGTCGGAACGTGTTGTCTACAGAATGAACACTTACAGATGTTAACAATATTTTAAAGGGAAGGTGTACTATTTTTTTTGGCATCTTTCATCTTCCATCCAGCCGTGGTTGCAGTGTTATTAATATGGATAGCTGCGAGAAATCGCGATCGCACTGGGTTGTAGTGGGATCCTGTGAATTTTTTGATAGATACGGATTGTTGCCTTCATCCTACTCTATCCTTCAGTGTCTGAAGAAAGATTTCTCTAAAAATTGGTGTTATTTTGGCACTACAAACAGTTAAAACACAGTTTGTGGACACTATTGTGTATATTACGTATTAATAAGGTGTACTGGCTAGTCGGCTTCCACTGTTATTAAAAGACTGGCTTCAATGCAACGTCCTGATAAATTTGTAATTAATTTTTTACGTTCCTTGAAATAATGTTACTTGTTTATAACCGATTTAGTACACTGTTTGAAATAATGTAAAACTTGTTTCTTTATATTGCTAAAAATAATTATTACTATTTTTTTATTACTTGCTTTCTTTTATGGAGGATGGTGCTTAATTGTGATTGTTTTGGGCGTGCCTATGCCACATGCGACAGCTTGAACAGATATACGAGAAGAGCCCACAGTCAGCTTTAAATGTGTGCTGTATGTGACGTGGGTTTCCCGAATGGTATTACGTTACGCCTTCACACAGCGTGTCATGTGTACCAACTGCCCTCAAAATTGTAGGGACGATGACAAATTGCTGCGACATAACATTCTTGAACATCAGCAAGATACAGTTACAGCAAGCCTGCGTTCACTACTAATGTTCACCAGTATTTAACTAATCTAAGCGAACCTCTGACTGTTTTGCTAAAAGTGTTACTGACTCGTTTGAGATAGATGAATTTATTGGTTGTATCACAGCTTCTCTGGAAAAACTACAGATAGATGGAGAAATGCTACTACAC
>JAHWFP010063995.1:1520-14576 GCA_023313725.1 Lithobius niger
ACTTTTTGTCGTGGCTGCAACTCACCTTTAACGACTAATTCGTTGCCACTTATCAGCGAAATAGCATCAGCCACATTGACGGAGGCCATGGCAAAGACAGCAACCATAAATCAGGTTTATACCCCCCCCCTCCATTTTTTAACTTTTTGTCGTGGCTGCAACTCACCTTTAACGACTAATTCGTTGCCACTTATCAGCGAAATAGCATCAGCCACATTCACGGAGGCCATGGCAAAGACAGCAACCACCATGCTTCGGTGAAGAGATGATTCCAGGAAAGGAAATGGCCTGAAAAACAATCGGCACAATATAGAAGCTGCCTTTTACCACAATAGCTTCCCGTAACCACGTAATGCAGCAACTTAGGTGTTGTAGAGCGTCACCCATCAAAAGCAATCATAATTCAATGGACACCACACTTTTACTTTATTTTCATAAACAGTCTTAATTCCCTGAAGTGAATTAGGAATTAATGTGGAAATTAGAGTGCTACCATCAGAATGCATGACGGAATTATTTCAGGTAAAACTCTTTAATCAAGCTATTGTGTGCGTGGCGTATCTTGAGTCCTCCAAGTATTTTATGAGCGGCTACGTCCTCCTGGAGGGGGGCGGCGTTAATCGAAGGCCGCCATTGTTTTTTTTAACCATCCTGGATATCAAAAAGGCACTCTGCTACCAAAAACGTACAATCGATGATCTGTGTTCGTTCTGCAGCGAACTCAAGATAGGCCGCGGACACTTTATATATTGGTTTATATTTCGGTCCAAAATAAGTACAATAATGCAAGAACCAAGGCCGGTGGGAGCTAAAGAGATGCGGTTATAAAAAATGAAGTGGTGCGGCTACGAATAAATATTGGGCATCAACAATTTTAATGTAAAAACAGAGACTGTGTCTGAGATACATACAGTCATTATACACGCATAAAAATGTCTGCAGAATTTTGGCCAAAACGTCTGTAAATTGCACAACAAAATCTGTTGTTATATTATAAAAATGAAAATTTCGCCTTGTCTGGAAAATGTGTGAATACAGACTTATGTGACAAAACTGATTTTGAATGAGGAGCAGAAGAGACGCTTATAACTTGTAAATGGTGATTCGATTTTTCGTTTCGTTGCAACCGTAAGTGTTCGGAAGTTAGTTTATTTTATTCAACAAATTGTCTTAAAAATAGTTTCATTTGAATTAGGAAGTGCGGCAACTTTTTGAGTTTCACACTTTTTTTTTTTTTAAAGTGTTGTGCTAGTATTTATTTAACTTTATACATGAACAGGAAAACGGGATAATCAGGTTGCAATGTATGTGTAATATCAGGTTTTCCTTTGGCCGAAAAGTGGCACCAGCCGCACCGTGTCCAGCGTCCACCGGCCTTGGAAAGAACGTTGTTTGATTGAATTAAATCAAATCCCCATATATGGGGCTAACGTAGTTTTAAAGCCAGGCTCTTTAGTGATGCTGTGGTGACGGCATTTTTTGTCTTTTCAGATTTTGAAAGGTTTTTCAATCTTATTACTAACAATTTCACACTGTAGCAAGTTAACCCTCCTAACTATGATAGCACATTTACGTAACACCACAAAACGTATATTTTATCACTTACTAGCTTTTACTGTAATTTAATACTAAATTTGTGGTTGCTTCTAGCCTTTTACTGGGGCTCATGGCTTTCGTGTTGTTTTTACTTAGTTACCATGGCAACGATGTGGACGGAGTTCCTCTCCTCGTGTCTAGCAACACGAAGTATGATGCAAATAGCATGAATTCGTCGATTTATGACAGCGAATAAACAATCCCTACTGCAGTACAAGACGACGGACTGATTACTGAATAGCAGCATTCGATGGTTTGTTTTAGATTCGAACCCGAAATGACCGCCATGTTGGATTTCAAATTCTGGCCTCGATTCGCAATTTTTTCATCGTCGTTTGATCACCGCTGAAGTCGTTGTTGTGCGAGAAGAGGCCTATTTTGGAAATCGCAAGAAATGACAAGTGTTGCAACAATGCTTCAAATATTATTTGCTAAACTTTGTTCGTTATACTTGTTGTTGTTTATAATACATCTAATTGTTTCAGTGTCGGATTGGGCCGTCCGGAAACCCATAGGCATAGATACATAAACAGGAGCCACTATACAGAAGGCCCTTGTTTTAAAGAAACACAATATTTTGAAAATTTTGAAATGAATTCGTGTGAAAATTGCATCCATCACTAAGTAGCAGGAAAACGTTTCAAATTCAGGCCAGCTTCTTAAAAAGACAATAGCTTTCGAGGCTGGGAACCTGCTGGGGAAACGTACGGCACTCCCCAGACCTCCTTGCCAAGGGTCCCCCCTACCGTGTCCAGTGCGAGTGTTCCCGAGGGCCGAAGCCCTTGTAGTGCAGTTCTGGGGGAGGGCAGAACAATCACCATGGGCTGTTTTCTTGGTTGCTGGCTACGTATTTCAAAAATTAAACTCGGCAACTGAATCAGACATTTTCGAAACTAATAAATCATTTCTTTGTGCCGGACTTTAAATTTTGTTACTAGGTGGGCAACAAAACTACGAACATGTCAGGTAACTCATTATCCAAACAGTAAGCTTCACCCAGAACCAGGCCATTTTCATTCCTTACCGCGTACCAACAATGACTGTCTTTACTTTACTTTATTAGAGTTTAAAAAGCCTAGAAGCCGTACACTCTCTATTAAGAACTTATACAAGCTAACATATGAAAGTAACATATTGCACTGTCGTGCCCAGGCAACACTGACATCGCAACGAGTCACCCCCAGTTACCCAGTCTTCTCAGCCCCAGTATCATTGCTGCATTTTGAGTTGTATTCCCCTTAAAAGGGTAATTACATCCATTTTGACATACATGTTTGACTTTTGGATCACTTACACAATAACTAAACACAAGAATTGCGACAAGAATACGTTACTTACGCCCGATATAACAATTTAATTACTGCATCACAAAAACACGACACGGAGATCGCCATTGTTTTGCTGGAACGTTCAGAAATTAATGCCGACAAATGTCACTTTTCGATTTATTCTCACTTTCCTCTAGTTTAGAAACACAACCTCCAGACGTAATGAGCCGACTTCGCATCATTATACTCTTGATGGTACAGTTAAAGGGACACCCGGCCTCCCTTATAACAGCCACGCGACGATCACATCCGCGTATTTACCATAGCTAAGGTAAACTGAGACAGCAGCTTCCTTCCTCGCAGCGAAAAACGTAGCTACTGTCTCAGTTGGCATTGCGCCTAATAGTCCAGCCAGCGTGAACGTATTGATTGTATCGTCAAAAACCGGAATGATATTTTTATTTTAAAATCACAATTTATAATTTTCTAGACTAGTGTCTTATAATTTTGCTTCGGCGATCTATTGGAATAATTAATTTTAATTTTTACTGCATTAATCTTTTAGATTTTTGATCTCATAGTAATTACTAGCAAGCGATTAAAATTAGTACTGCGCACAAACAGATAAAACTTCAAGGTCATTGTAGGCGCGCAAAGCATCCTATACGTTCTTATAAAGTTCCCCAATATTCAACTGAAAATCTCCTAAACGCCACGTTTTAAAACGGATATTTGGCAAGAGTAAGACTAACGGTAAGTAAATACACCTTAGGGGCCGTACTTGATGTGGAGGATCGAGAAAAATGGCGCTAGGAGGTATATCCCTTTAACAGAACACCAGTTTTGTCTTTGTCTTTGCGACTTGAATGCATTTAGCCAGACGGTCCCGTAGAGAGCTATTCAAGTAATGTTGGTACTATGACAACGAAACTAGCACTGTTTGAAGTGTATCGTAAATGAAATAAAACCATGCTCACATGACTAGTCCACATCGGTGACCTGTGAAGGGACTGGCGTGGTTGTTGGTTCGGAAGCAGCACAGAATTCCAATGGTGACCACCTAGAGATAATAAACAATAAAAAAAAAAAGAGTATTATCAGTAGTAGTAGTACTAGAGCTGCTTTTGTCGATAATACAGCTAATATTTTCGCACGAAGCCAGTAACACGGGTTTGAAACTAACGACTATTAGTTATTTTGCAATCATATCCCAAGCATGTACCCCATTTGCAATTATTTTGCAATTATATCCCATGCTAATTAATTTGAAACTCAAGGGGTATAACTTCAAATTAATTAGCATGAGTTAGTTTTAGTCTGGTCACACAATGAGTACGAACATTTTTTAGCCGTATTACCACAAAAGCTAGAGGGCTGTTTTATTGGTGTATATCCCAATCTACCCCAAAACAAAACTTGTTAAGGATTCCCGCCAAGCTTTTCGGCCGTGGGAAGTCGTGATATCAAACGCCAAGTTACTTTCGCAAGCTGATCCCACCGAGTAACAGTTCGAAGGTTAAATTAAATATCTGAAAATTGCTTACTGTGCAATTTTCAATTATTTCATTTAACGTTTGAAGTATTAGTCGGTGGGATTAGCTTGGCGAAAGAGCTTGGCGTTTGATATCGCGACTTCACACGGCCGAAAAGCTTGGCGGGAAAGGTTGGTGAGGGTATGAAGGCCTCATCTTTATTGGGGGAGTGAGGTATTGCAGGGATTAGCACTTCACATCGTTCGTCAGATGAGATAGGGACGTCAACGTCCTGTGGAGATGAAGGGTTGTCAATGACGATGGATAGTGGGTTTTGTTGTTCAAATGGAACTTCAGCTAATGGGTCTTGTTCAAATGGGTCTTCAGCTAATTGTTGGGCTTCCTTTGGTACGGAGGCTGGAAGGATCGGGGAATCTGTTGAGAGAGGGGAAATTACCCATGATTGTTGCGACGTAGGAGTGGCCGTCGTGAAGGAATGTCCAGTAGTGGCTGGTAGAACGGATGACGTAGCCGAGGGTTTTTTTTCTTTTTTAGGAGAAGGAGATTTGAAGGGAGACTTGACTTTAGCACGGTTCACCATTTGTTGTTTACGTTTCGCTGAACAGTATTGTAAGGCTGCAATTATTTTCATTGTTCGAAAGGAATCTTCACGCAAATTGGACACGGGTTGTGAATGTAATTACACTGACGATGTACTTGGCATACTGAAGTGTGTGGGTCTTTCCGATTAGGATTCCGTAATCCCGGACAGTGGCAGGAGCCTGGATCTTGAATTAAGGTGATTCTTCCTGAGTAAGGATCTTTCAACGCAGGAAAAACTGGCTTGAGGGTGTTCACCATGTTTGGAAGTCGGGAACTGCAGGGTGCTAACAAGTTGAGAAGAAAGACTGTCAACAAAGCAACATGCGAGAGGCGGGAATGAGGAGAGCCTCGCTTTGGTGTGCGATAGGACGAGTCCAAAAGAGCTGGTGGCGAGGCGGGAAGGAGCTGGTAACGTCATGAGATGGAGGCAGCGCCAAGAGGGCGGGCGGCGTTATGGAGAGAGAGGCTGGGTGACCTAAAGGAGCCTTACCGTGATGTGATAGGGCCCGAGTCTTGGTTGATGTAGTTGGATGGATAAGGCGTCACGTAGCGGGGATTGATGCAATGGTGTCGTCCGAAAGGAATTGGGGGGGGGGGGGGCAGAAAATGTATGTTTCCCGGTGGCCAGAATAAGATGAGCGAAAGGCGCTTCTTCTTACATGAAAGCGTTGGAGGGGGGGGGGGGGGAACTCGCAAGAGAAGAGGGTCGACTCGGGATGCAGGTGATGAAATTCCTTTAGTGTCGTAAAGAAAAACGATATGGTTTGCCGTTCGATCCTGAACGAGGCCTAAAGGACGGGAGGTAGTAAAGCATGACGATTGTCTTCATGCAGCAATATGAGTGATGCAGACCTGGTTGGCCCAGGTGTACGTAGCAGGTGGTTAAAATGGCAGCCGGAGAGAGCGCAGCATCTGTGATGAACGAAAGCCGGCCCTTGTCATCAGGAGATGAGCGAAAGACCACAATTCTAGGTTCCCGCCCACTGGAGACAGATGGTGACAACATGAGTGACTCGGGCTGAACCGGGTGTTTGGTGATCGTTGCAGTCGGGAAGGTAATAAGAGAGGCACAACGCATGTGGCTGGAGAGGTGAGCAAAAAGGTGTCGCCAGTGAGAAGACACAAATGGTTTAGGTTCTTGGGAATGGGGAATAGTTCTTGTTTTTTGGCGACATGAACGATTCGGAGTTAACCGGGTGATCAGCGGTTGTTGTGGATGGACCAAGTAGCGCAGCGTCCATGTAAGAAGTGATGAGCGAAAGGGTATGTATCCAAGAAACCCAAATCTTGGCAGCGGGAATCAGGTGAGCTTGGAGAGGGTGCAGCAGGCGTGTCTGGAGTGATGAGCGAAAGGATGGTATGCAAGGACGAAAATCCTTGTTCCTGGTAGAAGGTAAATGTGTTTGTTGTTAATGACAAAAACATCCTGATGTAAGTTGGGACCGGAGGTCGATGCGGATGGTTGTAGCGGCAACGAGAAGGAGCATGGCGTCGAGTTTGGAGTGATGAGCGAAAGGAGTCTTCCGTCCGAAGCCCAAAGCTTGACAGCGGGGATCATGGATGGTTGAAGAGGTGGCAGGAGAGAACGTACCAGTCGTGTCTGGGGTGATGAGCGAAAGAACGGCTTGCAAGGAGATGAGCGAAAGAAGAACTCAGATCCGATTGAAGACGATGTGTCAGATGGCCAAGAGAAGCTAGAGCAGACGAGATACTCTGGTTCACGGACGGGATTGTAACTGTCGCTTCGGCCGTGAATTCCATAGCCGACATGGGCGAAAGAAGGATGTGGCAAGGGTAGAAGCTCCGATGAACGGGAACAGTGGGCCCAACAGGAAGAGATGACAGAGCTGCTGGGTACGTCGAAGGATGGTGTCAGGAACAATGCAACCACGACGACGTGAACCATCCAGACGGACCCGGACGTTCAGCGGTCGTCATGTGCGAAAGGTGAGCCGGGATGGAGATCTTCAGTGGCCAAACCATTGGTGGAAACAGGGAAACGTGCAGGTACAGCATCAGAACTAGCGGCCGTCGAGACAGCAGCTTGAGACAAAGAGATGACGAGCTTCCCAAGCCCGCATCCTTTATAGGGAGGGCCGCGCATGCGCGGTAGGGACTCTGAAGCAGCTATTCAAGTCTCAAGGATCAAGCAGCATCGTAGAGACAACAATGCTAAAATTGACAGGTACTGCACTTTTCACAGCATAAAGAAATTAATTTATTTTAGTCTGTGGCTTAGTTGGACGGTCGGTGGGTCTGAATCAGTTCAGCTAACTAGGTCAGGCTAGGTTGCCAGATCTAATCAGAAATTCCGGGTCTGGTCCTCACACCTATTGACCTGGCCTAAGACTTGACCCGAATGACCCTATCCAACTCTGGTAGCATGCACAAAATTGGGGGCATGTTTTAAAATACATAGCTGATTGTTAGAAAACATTTTTTCCTGTGGAATAGGCTTCAGCCCCTAAATTTTCCCCTGCACACACCATTTCCTGACTTAAATTAGTAACACATTTGCCATAATCTCACCATACCACATTTACAAGAATGGTGAAGTAGATCAATCTAGACACACGCTAGCGTGTCACACCAAGTTTGGCAACAAACACCACACCAATTCAGTTGTCAAGGTTGTAGGGTGAGCTGTCAGCCACCACTACATATTCGTACTAGAGAGCTGCTTGTGGCGTTGTGTGTTCGAAACATTAGTAGAGGGGCTCTAGATCCTCTACTATTGAAACCATACCTCTTGGATTACCAAGGGTTGGGACCGGTTGCACGCTCCTGGTTGGGTCCACCAGGTCTTGGAGCTTCTCTCTTGCTGGATGTGGTCACATTCTCGCCGTTGGATGTTGTTGTGGTACGCCCGTTCAGTCCACGGTCGTGGTACCCTGACCTTCCACCAGCTCTGTCCCAGGAGGGCAGCAGGGGTAATGGGGGTGTGCCGTGGTGTGAAGTGTGCTGCGATGCCTCTTTTGTATATGAGTCTGGTACAGGAGGTGTAGGGATCGCCATTCCATCCCTGGAGGTTTTCCGTGCGCATCGTTTGACCCAGGTGTTGTCCAGCACTTCGGGTGAACTATGTGCCATATCGGCTGTTTTCGATGAGATCCTGGACCTGGAACTTGGTGCTGCTAGAACCTGCACTGATTCACAACCAGTGTTAGCGATCTTGCGGAAGGCGTGTGTCACTTTGGGCATGACGGACCCACTGGTTTATTTAATTTGTAAGAAAATGTTTCCTGCTCTCTCTCTCTCGGGGTGTTCTTGACCTTGAGTGGGTTCGGGGGCATGCTGGCCTACCAGGCAATGAGCAAGCTGATGTCCTGGCAAGGCTGGTAGGCCTCTCCGTGGTCGAGACCATGCAGATTCAGTGGTCACCGAGGTCCCGGCACTAGGGAATTGCTTCTGAATTCGTGCGGATGTGCAATGAGGAGTAGCACCATTCGGAGACAGGGAGAGCACTGTATGTGGTTCAATCGTTATGTCACGATTTTCAACATTAGATGGGTTTACAAGGGAAAATGCGAAAATTCTTTCCCGCCTCCGCACAGGGCATAAGCTCTTGCGCGCTCATCAGTTTCGTCTGGGTTGGAGAGAATCGCCACTTTTGTGATGTTTGTCAGGTGGACATGGCTCGTGAGCACTTGCTATTTGAGTGTACGTCATTCCTGGCGCAACGCGCTGCATTACTGTCTAGTATGCAAACCCGGCCTATGATCGGTGACCTCTTGTCGGGCCTTCTCGGTGCGCCTGCGAAAGGTCGTTCGTTTTGTGCAAGGGGTGGGTATTTGATTGTGACCCTTTGCCATACCTCCTTTCCATTATGTTCACCGGTTTAGCGGTTGTGTCCTGCGAGTGAAGTTACAGTGGTTTTGTATTTGATGATGCAGATGCGAGTTTAGGAAGTGTGGTTGTGGAGATGGTGTTGTTAGAGTGTGTGTACTGGTGTTGCGGTGGTATTAAATTTGGTGGGGGGCGCATGACTGTGGGTCAAGGCTCCCAAGCAAATAAAACAATCAATCAATCATTGTAGCGCGGCGCCATAGTGCCAGTGTCTTATATCCTGAAGCGTAGTTGGTCACAATTCAGGTACTTGGGGAAAAATAATAATGTGGCACAAAAGCTTAAATTGTGGAAAATAGAGAGCAATGACCGACCTAACAAAATTAACTTGTGTAGGAATGTCAGCTAAGTGGCTTTCAATGCAACCTTTGCCCCTCAATAACGTTGCAAATGTGTTACTAGTTTCTAGTTTATTATTTTTCTTCTAGTTTCTTCTAGTCCGCTCACCCCCATGTTAATTCCCATAGGGTGATTATTCACCGGTACCGAGATAGCGGGAAGGCTTCTAGCTATGAAATTTGACGAATGGCTGCAGTACGATACGAACTGCACAACTTTTCTGATCTACGGCCTGGGGGTGTAACGGGAGCGACGTGGGATGGTGCGTAAGTATGAAATTATTGTTATGACCATTGTTAGTATTGTCGGCATCGTTTCTGATTGGACAATGACAACGTGTATACTGACGTGCATATCTATACACACACTAGTGTGTCCTCACAAATATGAACAACGTTGCAAAGTAATTGTGTCTACGTCCAATTCATGAAAAACAAACAAAATATCAAAATAAAGCCAAAATCTAGTAAAGAGGCCACCAAGTTGAGAATGGCTCGGCCTCGCAAAGAAGTGATATGAACTAAATGAAAAAAATTTGTTTAATTCAAATAAAACTAAAAACCAATACAGAGGCGACTAAGTTGAGAATGGTTCGGCCTCTCAAAGGAGTGATGAAATTAAAATATTAGAAAAAATACCACTCAAGGTATTATTGACGTGGCACTTTACTACACATCTGCAGGCTAGTTGAGTCTAATACACAATTTAAAAAAAGAAGTGATAACATATTTCAGACGGTTATCTGGTAAAAGGGACCACCAAGTTCCGAATGGTTCGGCCCTTCAAATGAGTGGTACTTGTGACAATAGTGTAAGAAAACCCTAAGAGAAAACACCGTAGTTATCACTTAGTAACACTTACCGACATACAAGCTAGAACAGAGTAACCCGTTGCATTTTCTAGTACGTGAGAACATGTTGAAATGCTAAGGAAAAAAAAAACACAGAAGGTTTATTAATCAAAACGAGTCAGTTTCCCATCAAGCGGGAATTCTTTTGACAAAATTACACAGATAAAAGTGACATCAATTCCACACAGCATTCTCTTGTTGGAGATGGGAGCTAGAACACACAAGCCCTTGCAGGAATTGCAATAACGTGATTTTGGGATTCGTTCACGTAATTCCAGGATCTCTGGATTATTCCCGATTTTCCACATCTTTTCCCGTCATTGTGAGCAACAACAAAGAAGTAATGGACAGAGAGAGAGAGAAAGACAGATAGCTTCTTTTCGTTATTTTTAGTGTTTAAAATCAATATGAATTTATGAGTATGAGTGAAGTGAAAAATGTAAGCAAGGATTGACTGCAAAACGATAGCAAACGTGCACGTGCTCGAAATATGCCCTTAACAGTACTTTTTTCTTTTCTTTTTCTTTTATTTAGCGCTGGCGTTTCCGCATTCAACTCTATATATAGGTCGATGCTTCATGGTAAATACGTCGGCATCCAGGGCAATACAGCGAACCAGTAGCATACAGCTACCGGCTATTTGCCATAAACCTGACTTGGCTACTGTTCACCACAATTCGTCCACCAGTACAGTAGACGTTGCAGTTGACAAATGTTCTTGCCTGTTAAATAAAAAAAAAAAAATCTTTCTGTCTAAACCATGCGCAATGGCTGTTTGCCGTGACGTCACCATGAGTTAGCCAATGACGGACGAGAACAACGGCTGTTTGGCCGTCTGATTGGACTAGACCAGTCACGTGATATGCACGTCACAGCAAACAGCCATGGCGCGTGGTATAGGGGGAGAGACAAGCCCATCATCTATTGTTTATTCCATCCCATCTAAACATAACTTGTGGCGCGGGGTGGGCTACTTATACTTATATATAATCTTGCATACAGCTCTGGCCTTGAAACGCCATGTTGGATTTTGATTTCTCCCTGCGAGAAGCTATTTATTCTACCGACATTTGATCATTGCTAGAAGCTGTACTTTGAGGGAGAATAGCAAATTTTGAAAATAGCGTGAAATGACAACAATCTTGTGGCAATGTTTAAAATTACTGTTGCACTTTGTTCTTTATCCGTGTTGCTATTTATAATACATACGATGTGTCATCTATTACCGCATTCATTTAGTAGCAACGGGAAACTAATCATAAATAAATAACGGTTGACTAGCAAATAGCTTTCGGCGAGCGAGAATGACTTGTTGCATAAACGCGCCCTTAGCATTTGGTAAAATAAGATGTTCGTGATGTTAAATTAACTGGCTTGGAGCCAGGAGCAGAAACCTGGTGCTTCTCTCTCAGACGGCCTTGTGCAAACGGTGAAATACAAAGCGAGAATTACAACATGCATTCTTCCACGTCATGCATTGACGTGGATATACGCAAGTCGGAGCGCTGTTAATGTTTAAAGGTACATGCCTCCCAGCGCCATTTTTCTCGATCCTCCCCATCAAGTACGGCCCCAAAGGTCTATTTACTTACCGTTAGTCAAGCCCTTGCTAAAAATCCTATTTGAAATGTGGCGTCTAGGAGATTTTCTGTTGAATATTGGAGAACTATTTTTTCTGTATCCTACACGGTGATCCTTTGCGCTCCTACAACAACCTTGAAGTTTCATCTGTGTGTGCGCATGTACTAATTGTAAAGGGATATACGTCCCAGCGCCATTTTTCTCGATTTTCCACTTCAAGTACAAAGGTCTATTTCCTTGCCATTAGTCTTTCCCTGCTAAAATTCCTTTTTAAAATGTGGCGTCTAGGAGATTTTCTGTTGAATTTAATGGAACTTTATTTATGATCGACCCGTAACTATATGATGCATTGCGCGCTTACAATAACCATGACGTTTCATCTATGTGTGTGCGTGTACTAATTTGCTAATAATTACTATGAGATCAAAAATCTAAAAGCGTAATACGGTAAAAATTAAAATTAATTATTCCAATAGATCGCCGAAGCAAAATTATAATACACTACCCTAGAACATTATAAATTGTGATTTTAAAATACGAGAATCATTCCGGTTTGTGACGACACGATTAAAGCGTACATGCTGGTTCGTCTATTAGGCACAATGCCAAATGAGACAGTAGCTACGTTCTTCAACGTAGCTACTATCTCAGATGACCTTTGGTATTCGTATATACGCGGAAGGCGTCCAGCGCGTACTGTTATAAGACAGGTGGAATGTTATAAGGCAGGCCAGGTGTCCCTTTAATCGTCTGCTAATAATTACTATGAGATCAAAAATCTAAAAGACTAGTGCGGTAAAAATTAAAATTAATTATGCCAATAGATCGTTGAAGAAAAATTATAATATACTAGCCTAAAAAATATAAATTGTGACGTTAAAATACGAAAATCATTCTGGTTTGTGACGACACAATCTTTAACTTGATGCTGTTTCGTATACTATTCCCAAAGCCAACTGAGGCAGAGAACGCAGCTGCTGTTTCAGTTGACCTTGGTGGTGGTAACATGCGCGGAGGCGTTCTGCACGTGGCTGTTATAAGGCAGGAGGGATGTGCCTTTAATTCATAATTTTCTTTTCCTGCGCAGCAATCTTTAATTTTCATTGGTTCAACGAAAATCAGGCCATTAGTTACATATTTGAAAATTTATAAAATTTGAGGTCGATTTGTGTAAAGATCTAAACACACCTGTGATAATCGAATGTCAACATCAACGTCATCTCTCCTTCGTAGTGATATACAAAAATGGAGCTCCATCAATTTAGCACCACCACGTCGCGTAATCGTACCCAATTAAATACTGACAATTAGTGCTCATTAATGCTCGAAAATTAGAATTAGTGCTCATTCGATAAAAGAATTAGAATACTTTCAAAGGTGGCGGTGCCAAATTGATGCTGTCAGCACCATCCTCTATGATTGACTCGAAAATGATCTCATTTTTAGTGTGCTCAATTAGTGCTCATGAGTGCTCGAAAATCAGAATTAGTGCTGTACAAAT
>JAHWFP010063997.1:0-13849 GCA_023313725.1 Lithobius niger
TTTTTCGGAAAGTCGTTTTTCTCTATAAAGATTAGCTAACTCTTGTTTCACTTTTACTTCTAAAACTTTCACTTTATTTCAGTTAAAACTATGTTTTTTTTTTTTCTGTATTGTGATAAAGCAAAACTCCTTAGGCCTAAGTAATATGGGACCTAAGTATGTTTCTAGTTTTCAGACTACGGCATTCCTATTCTTTACCAGTCCCAGTTACGGGAGTGCACTTTTCGATTTGAGTGAAATTTGAAAAAAAAAAACCATTTTTTTAGCCCTATACTGCTTTTTTTAGACCGAAACTAACATCAGAAAAAATGTCAGTTTTGATCTGGAAAACCTGGAAAAATCGGGGAATTTCATCAAGAGGTTTCGAACGCCACCATGTTGTTTAGCTTAGATAGGGACCGTCCTACTCCTATTTAAAGACGAAGATGTAATGGCGCAGCAACGACAGCATATGGTAATTTTCAAATACAAACTGGTCTTGCGAGCCCCCTAATAGCCCGAAGTGGACATGCTTAGAATTTTCTGAAAGGTGGGATCTATTCTTGCCGTCAATCCTAACCGAAATTGTTTAGCTTAAGTATAAATATTTGTGAACATTACAATGGCACTTTGAAATTGAAACTAGCCGCTACACCAATTTCTGCTATACCGTTAAAATAGGCGTAGAACGGTCCTTATCTAACCTAAACAATTTCAGTTAGGATTGATTGATGAAAAGAATAGATCGTCACCTATCAAAGAATCTTAAGCATGCCCCCTTACGGCTTTTAGAGGGCTCGCAAGAGCACTTTGAACACGAAAATACCAACAACCAATAGAAAAAAAAGGAGCTATCGCACAAATTATATAAGGGTGATATACTTTAAATACGATTTTGGGGTTCAATGATTGCTTCTACCATAGACATATGTCTATACTTGTGCGAAAAAGATGTATCGTATCAAAAACCAAAACTGGTAAAAGGGACCGCCAAGTTCAGAAAGGTTCGGCCCTTTAAAGGAGTGATATCAACACACTAAAACATTAGCCTTGCCACAAATAAAGGCAGGTAAGTTGGCAATGCTCGGAGCATCGGACTGCATAGTAACTGGGTGGGAAGTTGTTAGGAGTTTCCAGGGTAACAGCTGGTTACAGGTGGCGATCATCAACGGGGAACACATGTAGAATCTCCTATGGCATCATCTAGCGTCTGTGATATTCTTAAAGCTTGAAGCAAGTGAAGTAATGCACCAAGATATGTTTCAAAGAAACAAACCTGTGCTAGGCTAGCCTAAGCATTTGTAAATTACTGTGTGAAAATGTGGTACGTCGTCGGGAACTTGTGAGCCAGGTAACGGAAACTGCGGTTCAACATATATGGCTAATCGATCAACTCCTCACTGCACATCATGTGGATGGAGTGGAATGATTAACCGTTCAAAGGCGCCTTTTCAACTCCTAGATGCAGCACTGTAGAATCTTTGAGCAATATAAAGAAAATAGCGGTAAATTAAAAAGGGGACAACACTATTCGCAGCAGCACCATGATTTTCATAACTAAAACGAGGTCACGTGACCTACATCAGCCTATTGGATGATGGAGAATCTGGAACGTGGATGCTGTGTTTAGAATACGGACAACGCTATCGTAACGGTGAAGCTCTTTAATCCCTGATTTCTGCCCTTTTAGAAGCACCAATTTTCCGTGGCTACAAGTAATAACAAGAATTTAAAGGGGTTCGGAAGGAGAATTTGTAACTCTAAATAGTCCCTATTGAAACGTGTTATATTCATTCCTATTAGTTGTTTTCAGAGGGCGCCATGCATTCCATCTAGTAATTTTTGCTTATTTTTCAGTCCAAATCTAAAGTAAACTAAATTACAACTAAGCTAAACTAAATAATCATTAAATACAACCAGCACAGGTAGTGTTTAAGATAAAAAATATAGCCAATTAGTGCACAAGTAAAACAATAAAACACATCCCACGTAAAACTCATCGCACCCTCTATAAACTTAGAACTAACTAGCGGAGTCGCTCGCTCATTCCGCGTCGTCTCGCTCCCTTCCGCCCCGCCCCCCCGGGGGGGGCCCCCGCCCCCCCCGTTAATTTGCCGTTTGGTCGGGAGATGGGATCGTATGTTCTCGCTGCTGGCCGTTGCGTTCTGGGCGCAGCTACTTTCTCAGTGGGCCTTGGTTGCTACTTTTATAATTTGCCGTTCCATCGGTAGATGGCGGAGATGGCATCGTATGTCCTGCTTCCTGCTGCTGCTGCTGCGCTGCAGATGCAGATGACTGCTTTGCGGATCTTGTGTAATTATAGTATATATAGATAGGAATGAATTTAAGACGTTTCAGACGGGGTCTCGGTCACAAATTCTCCTCCACAACCCAATAAATTCTTGGTAATAATTATAGATTCTGATGAAATGTATGTTATGTTTATTGAGCCAATACTGCCTACATGCCACTCGCTCATTACTAAAGTACTTAACCTAACTTGCACTATTCCGAAATACACTGTACTACGCCGATTGCCCCATTAAATGTATTACTGACGCCAAAACAAATAGTTTTCTAAGTTTCTAAGCCCCTTTATTAACGATCGTTTTTTACGAAACTGTTACTCCTATAGGTTCCTGAAATCGGAGCTTGGATGTGAACTTGAGCAGGGGTGGGGGCGGACAAAGTTTAGTCTGCCATCCTGGGTGCCTCACCTGCCTTCTGCAAATACATAAAAGTTTCACGGTAGGCATGGAAGCCAACTGCAAGCAATGAACATATCATTCACATACAATTCACGTATTGTGGCTGAATCATTCCCTACCGTGAGATGAAAACCATGAGCAAGGTGTCATTTCAAGCACAGTTTGAGTTATCATGGAAGAACTAGGTAACCATTGTTTTAAGAGACTGCAGCGCTTTTCGTAGCGTGCCATGGCACCTACAGGATTTATTACATATTAAAAGCTGCGAGACTAGATAAAACGAACTATGAGAACCTCGAAAGTAAGGGGATGCTGGGCGAGGTTCAGAATGGTTTTTCGGAGGGTGGGGAAGTCTTAAGATAACATTTTCATTATTTCTCAGGCGATCTAGGTGGCTAGCAGGACGTAGGTTTTGCTAGGGCGTATGATTGAGGAATCCTAGGGGTGAGATTAGGAGGGTTTTGTGCGGACTTTTCTTAAGGTGTCATGGGTTGAGGGTTTATGCTTTTTGCCTCAGGTGCCAAGAGAGACAACCATGGAACTCTGTTTGTATAGTTGGGCCCTTTTGTTCCCTAAGTTCTTGATCTACTCGAACAGCCTTGAAAGGTGTTTGGTGGAGACGGGGTTGGCACTTAAGAGGATAGGGAGGGGAAATGATATTAGGACTCCTGTTGTGACGTTTGCAGACGGTGTGGATGTTTTTTGATGAGGAGAGGAAGGGTCTTGCGCAGCTTTTGAGTGTTTGTGATGGCTAGGAGTTGTGAGATGGGAGCATGAAGGATTGGTTGATGTTGGGGAAGATAAGGGTGAAAAGGATGTTGGAGTATGTTTATCTAGGAGGGTCACGCTGTGTGTACAAGTGAATTACTTGGCTGCTATGGAAAGGAAGTTATTGCGAATGCAAGGAAAGTAAAAGGGATAAGCGGGTGGCGATTTCAGAATATAAACTGTGTGAATTACCTATGATTCTGTGGAAAGGGGTTGCGGTGGGGTAGGGGTGGCTCACTGGCATTATTGTAAGGTAGAGAGGTGGGTAGACAGATTGATAGGTTTCATGAAGAGTGGGGGGGATGGGCTTTGGTGACGAACCGGTTTATGGCGACGGAGGCTGTGAAATGGGAAATGAGTGGTTGGGTTTCGAGACTAGGGAGGCTGTAGCAAAACTGTATTTTTACCAGAAGTTGAGGGTTCGTCTGGGTTTGTGTATGATTATGTGATGACGAGGTGGGGGACAGGGTGGGTTGATCGTTCAGGGAGATTAGTGGGGAAGTTTGTCACAGGCACACATGGGGTTTGGTGTGGGGAAATGGGGCGGGAAGAATAGAATTTTGAACGTTGAGATGGGCTTGTGGAGAAGAGTATGGAAGGAAAATCCATGGTGTGAGGAGCAACTGGAAAAACAAATGAAAGTTGGGTGGGAATGGATATGTCGAGGTTACTGGGGAAACATTTTGCTTTTTAGGGCACATACTGTGGTTCTGGAGACCAGAGATTGGTTTGGAGGGCTAGAGGGGAGGATGAAAACACAACCTGCAGGGAAGGAGACGAAAATTCTGGAGCACGTGTTGGAGTGTTGGGGCTTGGAGGATTGAAGGAGATGAAGGTGTAAGGGAAGGGGAGACGATTCGCTGGCTTCTGAGGCTGTGCGAGAAGAAGAGTGAGAGAGTTGGCCGAAAATTTTCGCTTGGTTTGGTGGAGTAGTAGCAGCGCGGATTATTTTTCTCATCTCGGTCTGTAGCAGGAGCCCCTCCCTGATCCAACGGGTGGGCCTGCAATCACTAGCACTGTGATATGCCATGCTGTAATGAAAATAGCTGGTAATCCTTTGAAGAGCAGCAAGGTTCACTACGGCACTGCAAAGAAGAAGGATATTTCCAAAAGCTAATACAGCTCAGATTGCAGTATTGGCTAAGCTTGTCTAAATAATATTTAGACAAGCTGAGCCAATACTGCGATCTGAGCTGCGAATGGCTGGCTGTAACTGACGTCCCAGATACGATCCTTACTGAAGGAACGGTGTATGCTAGCCTCCAGAGTAATTCCACACCAGAGGTTACTTATTCCCTAAAAAAGGAGTGTTATTTCCTGTTCTTGTCTACGTGTAATATCAGTTGTTCTGTGCGGAACTGTGAAACCGGTGTCTGTTTTTATGTGCCGATTTTTATTATTGTATTTCCCCGAGTAATACGTAATGTCCCTGGATGAAAGTTACATGTAGTCCTACGTTAGTTTAATTTTCAATTGAACGTTTCACTCCACTGATCAAGAATCAATTGAATATTGTGTGGTTTAGGATGGTGTTTAGAAAAAAAGCTAGTACATACAGACAAAAAAAAATAGGTGTATTTGGGGAGTTTGGGTCATTGGGTGAAGTTGAGCTAAAATGGGTTACTAGCTCAAGTTGGATCGCTGGGTCAAGTTGGGTTAAAATGAGTCACTTTGGTAAAGAAATAAGGTGGGATGTGGGTCCTATCTCTTGAGACCCTGTACCCAACCATGTGAATTTAGCTTATCTGTGTGTACTTTTGTTAGGGACAAAGGCTTCCAGAACTTCGATTATATTACCTCGGAAATTTTTTAAGTTGGAGGACTTTGAATATGACTTGAAATATTTTCAGAGTAATTTTTTTGTAAAAAGGAACCTTTCCTAGGCCAAACGTCCCTGGAACATGTTCTGAGGACCATGTTGTGGACTGCGGGGATATGTTATTACGCACTGGGGGAAGGGGGGGGGGGTTACACGGTACTTGCTATGTCAATGTTAACTTAATGTGTGCTCTACTTATGTCACATTCACATTACTGATGAGCTTACATGAACTTCACACGTGAATGTGATTATTAACAAGGCAAATAGGATGGCAGGCTTTTTGGGCAGGGTGATAAGGAGTGTCCATCACAAGTCAGAAAAATCCTGTTTGATATGCTTGTTAGACCGCACCTCACGTATGCTAGCGCAGCTTGATATTCTAACATTGCTGTCTCTAAACGGCTGGAAGATGTTCAAAGGAGGGGCACAAGGATGGTTTGCAAGGCTTGGCGACAGGCAACATGTGTAGAAACTTACTGAGTTCGCTAGACTGGACGACACTGGATCGGCAGCAAGTTGAATGGCGTCTGACAATGCCGTATAACTTTAGAAAAAGGGGGACACAATCTTGAACCTGGCTGACTACGTTGACAAACCTGGCCACTTTGGATTCCGAGATCACCCCCGTAAAATGAAACTGTTCCAGTGCAAGAGAAGTTACTTCCACGACTCCTTCTTCCCGGCTGCCGTTCGTGCTTGGAACAGTTTGCCTGCTAATTTAGTGGTTCTGCAATAGGCTAAACAATTTTGCTGCAGCTCTGAGGGTTTCCTGTGATGCACTGGAATGCTCCCACTCAAGGCTGACTTATTTTATTTTGATCTTGTTTTGTCTTGTATATTTTTTCCTGTTTTAGTTGTGGATTTTAGCCATAGTACATATCATGAAGGGGGCAAAAAATTTTTACTGGTACTTTTAGCTACTTCGACTTAAGAAATATCTGGAGACATGTAGGTTTAGTTATTGTTACGTTGCGTAAACAGGATCTACTCCAAAACAAAACTTGTTAAGGATTCCCGCCAAGCTTTTCGGCCGTGTGAAGTTGTGACATCAAACGCCAAGCTCTTTCGCCAAGCTAATCCCACCGAGTAATAGTTCAAAGGTTAAATGAAATATATGAAAATTGCTTACTGCGCAATTTTCAATTATTTCATTTATCGTTTGAAGTATTAGACGGTGGGATTAGCTTGGCGAAAGAACTTAGCGTTTGATATAATGACTTCACACGGCCGAAAAGCTTGGCGGGAATCCTTAACAAGTTTTGTTTTGGGGTAGATATCAGATATTTTTGGTCCAAATTGATGAAATCCATTTGTTTTTCTTAGTTATGAGATGGAAACACCAATCTAGTTTTTCTGTCCATTTCTTATTTTTTTTTGGTGGCTTTCGTTACATTTTGAGGACAGCAATCACCTTTTTTTTATATGAGCATTTCATATTAGTAATGAAGACGAACGGATTTATTTAATGTTCAGTTTGGCATTGTTACATAATAACAATGTTTAAAACAATGTAAAACAATCAATTTGGTCGTTTGGAGCTCCCTAACCCCCGAACCACTTGACCAATTAGAAAGGTCCATATGAAAAGGGCACATCTCCGTAGCAATACCTATAAAATGAGCTAAAAACCAGCTTTATTCACCGCATGGAAGAATTTATTTTCGTGATACAAAAAAGCGTTACCAGTTGTAGTTAGTAGTAGTTAGTAATAGTAGTTAGTAGTAGTTAGTAGTAATCCACCCAAAACCAAAACTTGTAAGAGAAGCCGCCAAGTTTACAAAAAGGGTCGGCCTTTCAAAGTAGTGATATCATTCAACCAGGGAAAGGCCGCCAAGGTTAATCTTATTAGCCAAGTTAATCGCACCTACTAATAATTCGAAGATTAAATGAAAACTAGAAGATTGCTACTAGCGGTAGCAATCTTCAAGTTTTCATTTAAGGTCCAAAGTATTATTCGGTGCGATTAACTTGGCTAATAGGATTAACCTTGGCGCTCTTTCCCTGGTTGAATGATATCACTACTTTGAAAGGCCGACCCTTTTTGTAAACTTGGCGGCTTCTCTTACCAGTTTTGGTTTTGAGTGGATATCACGACTTTCATAGGCCTGTGAATGACCAAAAATCCCACGGTGTAATTGTGACCCCTACCTTTTTTGTGTGGAGGTATTTTATTGTATGAATGTTCTCATTCATAAATTTCACATTTGCTACTGTCATTCTAAATAAATTAATAACAAGCGTAACAGTATGGTAATTGCAAGGACCTAATCAATTCCTATGGAGCGGTAGCAATCTTCAAGTTTTCATTTAACGTCCAAAGTATTATTCCGTGCGATTAACTTGGCTAATAGGATTAACCTTGGCGGTCTTTCCCTGGTTGAATGATATCACTACTTTGAAAGGCCGACCCTTCTTGGAAACTTGGCAGCTGCTCTTATACCAGTTTTGGTTTGGGTGGATATCACAACTTTCATAGGCCTGTGAATACAAAGAATTCCACTGTCTAATAGTGACCTCTACCTTTTTTGTCTGGAGTGTCTATAAATTTTCTAATTCATAATTCTTACGTTTGCTATTGCCCAATTAGCCGTTACACCAGCCAAATGGACATGGTTTGGCGTATTGTATGCCCATGTTTCGCATGCTTAAGTCTATTTAATCCGATTTTTGAGCGCACTGGCTAACAAACGCTGATTTACGTTCGCTTCGCTCACTCAATCAGCGCATCCCCCTTCACTTGGCTCTCCCGAGGTAAACGTTAATCATTATGAACACATACTACAAACTCACGGAATGGTAAATGTTCATACACTTCTAATATTCTGGCGGCAGACGAAGATTATTAAAACTAATCAACTCGTCAACTGTTTAAAATTACTCGTCACTTACACTAGACTGCAAGAACAGTAAGTCTACATAAAATAAAATGTCCGCGTCACGTTATTGAGTACACTTTTTCTCCATAAAGAACACGTTCCCACCTGTGCTGACGATGTGCATTTTGTTTCCTAATCATCTTTCCAGAAAAATTGTCCCTTTTATCGTGGTGGGGCAAATAATTCAGTTTGGATTCGTGTACCGTAAAAAAAAAAAGACCAAATCTTTGCAATAAAAGATAAAGATATTCAGTCTCTTAGCGAACCACCTATTTGCAAAAACAGTGCATTCTGACAATATAAGTACTGTAACGATAAGCGTGCAACACTTAAGCATGTTATAATCTACTGTTGAATGACAATACAAACAATGGTTACAACAATAATTTTGCACTTACGAGCCACTTCAGGGCCATGTGCTTCTAGCTGCAACCCCCAATTTAGAAAAAGGCACTTACCCATATGACGCTTTACCTGTCTGCCGAAATTTAGATCTGGCAACTTTCCCTAATGAGCTGTAGACGTCTCGTTATACCCTATGGGAATTAACATGGGAGCCTGCGGACTAGTTACTAGTCACTAGTTACTAGTTACCAGTAACACAAATCAACGTTATTGAGGACACTTTTTCTCCATGAAGGACACGTTCCCACATTTTCGTGTTGAGTTTATCTTTGTTACTGGACCCAAGACACCTGATTCAAACGATTTGCAAAGATTTCTACCGCATGGGGAATTTACACCAGTATGCTGAAATCACGTATAAGTTGGTTTCAGTTAAAAGACACGGTCTGCTATTGAGCCGCCATCTGACAACAATAACACTCTAACAATTACGCTCTGACAGTTAAGCTCCAACAACAATAAAACGTCTACTTGGCGGCGACACACTAGCGTGTGTCTAGATTAGGCAAATTTCAACGTTATTCACATCGTTTTTCCAACAAGAAAACGGTAAGCTGTGTCCTTAATAGTGACTTTTATGTTGTCAGGCGACCAAAGTCCCGATTAAACAAGTTTCAGCCTTTTCTGTCGCGTAGTTATTTATCCTCAGATGGCTGAAAACAACCAAACTACCTTTGCTGTAAAGACACAACGTGTCTAGTGGTCGCCAATCGCCATGCTCATATATACATATCTGGATGTTATAGTTTTATCTTGGCGGGCGACACACTGGCGTATGTCTTTATTAAATGATTAATGTTACGTCCGTGTCAGAATTTTCATCATCCCGTGACGTATGCATGCCTCTTTCTCCTGCCTAAATCGGAGATACAGTGGCCTAAAACAATGTACGATTAATGTGATCGAGGAAAACATGGTGTTTTCTTGGGCAGGTGTTAGTGGTCAACCATGACCGTGCCTATTCCCCTTGTATACTCGGCTGCAGTTGTTTTTTATTTATTTATTCGTTTACTTATTTACTTACTTATTTACTGATTTATTTATTGATGGATTCATTGATTTACTGATTTGTGTATTGGTTTATTTATTGATTGTCGGTGTAAGAGAAATGGTTTTAGTTAAGGTAGCTTACAAGCAAAGTAAGAGAGGTACACAGGGCCTTTACATTGCTTTAAAATAATATTAACGTTATAAGTTTGTGGAAAAGGTAAGAATGTGTGCCCTCATTGATGGCCTGCAATATTGGATCCGTAAGTCCATTCTGAGTATGAAAAAGTCCTCATTTTTGAAAAAAAAACTTGAGAAAAAGTGCTATTTTTGTTCAATGCAGTCATAATGCAATACGTGCTGCATAACTGCAAGATGTATTTATACCACAATGCAGCTTTAACGAAATTTTATATCTACTATACTACATCTCTATACTATTCAAATCTTTACGTATTTCACCTTCTTGGTTATAATATAGTGTGATTATTTTAATGATTCAGGGCCTTCATGGACACAGCTTACCACATAACTTTAAAATTAAATTTGAGCCAATTTATTAATCTTTTTTTTTCATTTGTTGTAGGATTTGTTCCGTACTCCGGACCCGGACGCATATTAATTACAATGAGACGTCATAGGTGGAATTTAGTTTACTCTGGTAAGCCCTTCAAATTACTTACCAAACGAAGCAAACGTCAGTCGAAACGCAGTGCCGTGCCACTTAAACCTGTTGGTAATGACCAAACATCAACGCTTAATGAAACTGACTTGCACCACAATCATGATAAAAATGAAAATTGCAATTCAGTTGCAACATCTAAAGAAATCGCTTTAGACCTGAAAAAAATTCAAGATGGCTGTCTTCATCGTAAGACTCCACCGAAACATAAATGTGATCAAAATGAGAACTGCAATCCAGTTGCAGTTGCAACACGTGCAGAAACCACTTCCAAACGAAAAGACATTCAAGGTGGCCACCTTGATAATACTCCAGAGCCGTCTCAATTTGATCTAAAGTTTCAGTGTTCTACACTGTCTTGTCAAAGTACAGAAAACTTAATTAAACAGTTTTCAGGAAAACACACAACAAAAGCAGTTGAGTGTTATCAAGATAAGCAACCCAATTCCAGTCCTGATCGACTTGTGTCAGTTTTGCGTAAATACCGGATTCAACGCATTATGCCAGACACAAAAGACAATTGCAAACAAATGCTGTACTCTGGAACAAAACCATTGTCAAAAGAGTTCAGGGACCAATACACAGACCTAGACAAAGATACAGAGCAAAAAAATCTGTATCATTCCCAGTCGTTAGAAAGCCACAGTTCTAACATATCTTTCGCACAGTTTCACAGTGAGCAAACGACCAATGAACTAACCAAAGGAGGCCAATATTACCAAGCTGAACAGCCAGCACAATTCGCAATAACATGTTCTACGTTTCACAAACAGAATAATGCTTGTGACGTTTTGCAAGATGAAGAAGACATGCAGAAAGAAGTAAAAGAAGTAGTCTGTTCGAGAGAGAAAACAGACAATTTAGCTTTCCTCAGTCCTTTGAAAGAACAAAGCCAATCCCATTCCAGTCTACAATCAAAGGAAAATGTGGAAGATGGGGTAAAAGAATGCATGTTTCCCCAAACTGAAGAAAGCTTGCAATCCATCGTCAGTAATTCTACTGAAGTTTCTCAGCAACAGGACTGTGGTAATGAAGATCTGGACAGCGTAATACAGAAAGCTCTGGATAATGAAGCGCGACTCGAAACTTTATTTTCAGTCATATTCCCTTCATCTCGGGATGCTTGCACTCAAGAAGACAGCAACAGTTGTTCAGAAGAATTACACCACCAACAGCCAGAAAACAGAGTTTCTGCTGGACACGCTAAGAATTCAGCTTGTAAGGTGGATTGTAATGCACAACAGCAGGAAATGACGGATCGTATGGAAACGGCAGTTTATGAACAAACTCGAATAGAAAACATGTTTTCTCTGAAACGTCCATCTTCTAGTCCGAACTTGGATAACTGTATAGATCAAGCAGATGAAGAAATAGACAAACTCGTCGAAAAGCTACATGAACAAGCGCAAGCTAAAAATATTCTTTCTAGTATATGTTCCATCTCTCCTATTCCAAGTACAAAACCGTACGTTGTTCAAGAACCTAATTTGTTTTCATTGAAGTCTCCAATTTCAGAAAATCTGTGCCAAGATGGTTTCGCAGAAGCTGCAGAGAAAGTAAATAAGACAGAAGAGCAACATTTGAATTTACATGAGTATGGAATTTTGCCTATACATTCCATCCAGGGTATACATAGTATACAGGATTCTATTGATGAAGAGCAGGAGCAAATTAATGTGACTGCAAAAGAGTTGTTCGATGCAGCTCAAATTCTGAACTTATTTTCCAGCAAATCCTCCATTTCAACCGATCTCGACCAAGAATATTCCAGCAATCAAACACAGGAAGCTATAGAAGAAGTATGCAAATCAGATCAGTTTTACAGTCATTCTAATTCACCTGCTAACAACAGTCAGTCTGCAGTGCAAAATGATTATGAATTACAGAGAGAAATAACGAATCTTGAAAAAAGGTTTACTAGTATTATTAAAGCTGCAGAAGATCTTAAGCAAGAAATGAAGCAGATGGCTCAAATTAGAAATCATGTTTCTGCTATTTACTCTACATCTCTAACAGAGAATTTATGTTCTGTGGGTAACAGGAAGTCTGTGCAAGACTGGTTAGATAATGTAAGAAATAGCACTACTCAAATGCTTACAGATATAAGCCAATTTCAACCCACTGTTGGACATTTAGACCTAGCTAACACAGATAATGTTAAAACAAATGTAATTAACCATCAGGGATTAAAGCATTCTGCATTTCTGCCAAGCAATGAAATACAGAAAATAGAAAAAATGCCTTCTTGCAGACAGAGAATGAGTTGTACTGGATTGAAGGCCGCCAGCAATCCAGAGATGGTCCCACAAGTACATCAAGATTCCGGCAACGGTCCGTCTTATCACAAAAAACTCCGAAGTTTTTCTCAGCAATATGAACACAGTGAAGCTATTTGCCAAGTGGAAGAAGCGTTGGCCATAACTGAACAGTTAAAAATTCCAACTCGTAGTACGCACTCATCGGATTGTGGCATGAAAGACAGTCACGCCGAATGTTTATTTGAAAAGGCTAACTCGGATGCAAGTCTGACTAAAAGGTGCTCAGATGCCAAGTGCTCCAGAAGATTTCAAGCCCATTCAGTACCCATAAATTCTCAAAACGAATATTCTGATGACAAACTGGAATTCGTAGTGATGGCAGAACGTACTGGAGAAACTCAAAATTTGAGTGAAGACCCTGTTGAAAGTCAAGAATTGGGTGTTAAAAATTCGAAAAAACAGTTTAGGCTTCGTAAACGCAAATACAATGAAGACCATTCAAGAAGTATCCGAACTTGCCACTTTCGAAGCGTATATGCACACAGAACGGCAATGCATTCATATAAAAAACACAAGATCAGAAAGAGAGAACATGATAAACCAATCGAATCTAGTCAACCAAAACTTCCACTGCACCTTAAGAGGTTAAGTTCGAACGCACAAATTCCACCTCGTCGAAAAAGCTTACGACTTTCAGGATCCTTGACACACACTTTCCATGGCAAGATGGAAGCATTGCACGCTACCGCAGCACAATGCTTACGTGAGCTTGGAAGCCCAAGTTCTTTAAACCCGCAGTCACGAAGTTTGAGAAAGTCTTCACGCTCTTCCACATGCATAGACCAAACTAGTTCTGACAAATTCCTACAAACTACTGAAGAGTCTTTTCTGGAAAGTTCAGATAATTCCACGACTGGAGAGTCCAAAAAACGTTATCCGCTGTATGGAAGAGCCAATTTCTCACAAATGGGACTAAGTAAGTCTAATGAAGAACAAGGGATTGCTGTCAGTCAGTTAAAAACTAATACCTCCTCCACGAAAGCCGCATCTTCCACCCGAAAATTCCAGGGTAGAGCCAAACTAGTTGAAGAATACAGTGTAGACAATAGAGTTGACCTCTTTGAAGATTGGCCCAGACAGGACTATGACAGCTTTGGATGTCAAGATTCAAGCAAGCATTTCCAGGATCATTGGTCTACCAGAAATTTTGATTGGGATGATACTGACACACGAGGGAAAAGAGTTCAGCAGGATGGTAAACAAAGCTTCCTTACGCAAGACAAATTCAACAGAATGAGAACACGTATCTTGAACACCCTAGACCCAGATGACACAGAAGAAGCAGAATATTTTCCAAACCTTCGT